>JAULKM010072056.1:0-11912 GCA_032355605.1 Rubia tinctorum
CCTTTGACCGTGCCTTTGCTGCATTGTGCCTGCTCCATCCCTTTTGATCCTGACTCCGCCTGGGGAGGGGTATTATCCTCTTCCTTTTCTCCACAGTATATGGCCCTCTTCTTGGTCACATTGTGGAACTACCCCTCCATGCCTTACTTCATTTAGTGTTTGCTGTACCCTCCGCTTGTTTGTTCTCATTCGTTGCTGCCTTTGTGATTGGAACGAAAACCTTCTTCACTGGTTTTGGCTTCTCCTTCTTTCTGCATTGGTCACCATCATGTCTTATCATAGAGCAGTAGCTACATTGAATAGGCATCCATTCACAAATGATCTGTTGGCTTTGTATCACCTCATTTTCATCCAAAAACGGGACCTGTTCAAGGACCTTCCTTCCCAGCTCCACTTCCACCAGTACTCTTGCGTAGCTGAGTCTTTCCATGTCTCTAGTAGACTTATCCAGCTTGAGGAGGGTTCCAATGGGGCTTAATATTGTGCTGAGGATTTTAGGCCTCCAGTATATCACGTCCAACTTTGGAAGTTTAAGCCAGACCGGGACCTTTTTTGGAATGTCCAGGTCAAAGTTTTTGGTCCATTTCTAGATGAAGACCGGTTTGTTGTCGAACAAGATCACCTCATTTTACAGAACCTGGTCAGCCTCAGTTTTCAGACCAAACCTCACCAGAAACATCCCTAGTTTGACCATCCAGATTTTCAAAATGCTGTGTTGCTTTCATATTCTTCTGAAATAGCCATTGATTACTCCCTAAGGGGGGAAAGCACCCATGATTTTGCACATCACCGTTGTTTCCCAGGTCTTTAGACTTTCTTCAACGTCTTCCTTTTGAATTTTCCCCATTACTGTACCTGCTACCTCAATCGGGGTATAGAACTTGACCTCTTCTTGTTCCTTTTCTGCAAAAAAGGAAGTCCAAGGTGGCAACCTCTCCTCCTCATTCCTATCCCCCATCGAATCTTTGCAGTTGGGTTCGCCGTCCCCTCCAGCGGCGAGTTGTTTTTCGACGACCCAGATTCCTTCTCTGGTGTTACAAGAGTTCCCTCGAGTACCTTGTTAGCACCCGATTGCTGTTGTACCTCATCCCCAAATTCCTGGGTCTCCAAACCCTCCAAGGCTGTTTCCATCCCCTTCTCCTGTTGCTTCTGTTTAACCGTCGGGAAATCCTGAGCTTGTGCTTGACCTGGTTTTTTTGTGAGCCTTGTATGACCCTCTCTGTTGGCATATTTTCCTTTCCGCTGGACTTACCCATTTCTGGGGGGGGGGGCAGATTCAAAGAATCACCAAATCTGAAAAAAGGAAGAAGAACAGCATGGAGCACATACTCAAGGTGTAATCGCACACAATCCCACTTTATAAACGAGCACATACTCAAGGTGAAGCGTTGATCATAGGAATGGAGATGGCAAAGAAATTGGGGGCGAAGAAACTACAGGTCCATAGAGACTCTATGTTGGTGGCCAATTAGTATAACGGTCAGTACGCCGCTAAGGAGCCCACCATGATGAAGTAAAGAGAGAAGGTCATAAATCTAGAAGCATATTTTGAAGTGTTTGACATCACAAGGGTCCCCAGGTCGCAGAATACAAGGGCAGACGCATTAAGCAAGTTTGCATCCTCAGCACATGTGCACTTGACGAAGTTTGTCCTGCTGGAGAAGCTGGCCAGGAGGTCGATTGAAGCCAGATCAATTGATATGATACAGGGATCGATAGGCCACTAGATAACTCCCCTCTAAAAATACTTAGAGTATGAGGTGCTGCCATCTAATGAAAAGGAAGCCAGAACAGTCAAGAGGAAAGCTCTGCAGTACGCCACGAGGGGCGGTTTATTCCATAAAAGGGGACAAGCAGAGCCATGGCTTAGATGTGCGAGCCCCGACCTGGCAGTGATAGTGTTCAAGGATATCCACGAAAGAAGCTACAAGAGCCACTAGTAACCCAAGAAGGTGGCCATGAGGGCTATGCGGGCTGCGTACTATTGGCCAACCATAAAGGCAGATGCAAGGAAACTAGTCAGGGAATGCCATAAATGCCAGGAACACGCCAGAATACAGAGGTAACCTGCAGATCAAATGACCAGCATCAGGTCACCCTGGCCTTTTAAAAAATGGGGATCGACATAGCAGAATCGTTCCCAGAAGTGATAGGAAGGAGGAAATTCCTTGTGCTAGCAATAGACTATTTCACCAAATGGGTGGAGGCCGAAGCTGTAGCGACCATATCTGGGAAGAAGATCACAAACTTTTCCTGGAAAAACATAGTGGATTCAAAATCCCACAAGTGATAGTGAGGGACAATGGAAAATAGTTTGCCAATGAGCCTTTCCGGTCATGGTGTGCAGCCTAAATATACAACAATTCACTTTTGTGGCCCACCCGAAGGCCAATGGCCAGACAGAGGTGACGAACATAACGATGATCTAAGGTCTGAAGAGGATACTAGGGCAGACTAAGGGGGTTTGGGCCGAAGATCTGGTGAGTGTACTGTGGGCATACATGACCACGCCAAGGACAATGACTAGGGAAACCCCATACAGACTGTGTTTTGGGAGAGAGACCATTATTCCACTAGAGGTTGCAGTTCCTACCGTAAGGGTAACTGAACTAATGCCTTTGGAGGAGAATGATCAAGAAATCAGGGAAAACCTAGATGAGCTGGAAGAAGTTAGAGAAAATACGACCTTAAAAGAGGATGCATACAAATCATGTATGGAGCAACCCTACAACACCAAGGTCAGTCTGAGATCCCTAAAAACAGGAGATTTAGTAATGAGGAGCAATGAAGCCAGGAGGGTTCATGGCCGAAAGAAGCTGAACTCGGCGTGGGAAGGCCCATACAAGGCGGTAGAAGTGCTAGGAAATGGAGCTTACCGGCTGGAAACCCTTGAGGGAAGATCAGTACCACGGACCTGGAACATTGCCAAATTAAGGAAGAACTACACTTAGTTAAGTACCCCTGTAAAAGTATGAACTTGTATTTATATGTTCGAACATGTTAATGGGCAAGAAGGAATTCCAGAAGGGATTTAATCTTTTGTTAACCCAAAAAGGGTGATCCCAAGGGAATTCTGACAAATATTCCCATCCTTTGTCATATTTTGGAGTTTGAATACAGGGTAAGATGATGGCCAAAACATAATGTCTGAGCCAGAAAAAATAGCTCCAACTCACGTTAGCTGTAGAACGGTCAACTGGGTTGCCCATGCCAAAAATAAGCAGCCTAGTTCACGATAGCCAAGGAACTGCAGGTCGGACCCAAAGAACAACGTAAACTGCTCTAGCTCACGTCAGTTGTACTGAGTTCTACCAAGTTCCCCAGGTCAAAATAAGCAGCCTGGCTTACGACTGGCTAAGGAACTGTAGGCCGGGCCTGGAGGACAACACAAACAGCACCAGCTCACATTAGCTGTAAAGAGGTCAAATGGGTTTCCCAAGCCGAAATAAACAACCTAGCTCACGACAGCCAAGGAACTGCAGGTCGGGCCCGAAGGCTAATGCAAACAGCTTCATCTCACGTTAGTTGCAGAGCGGTCAACCAAGTTTTCGAGGTTGAAGTAGGCAGTTTGGCTCACGTCAGCCAAGGAACTGCAGGCCGAGCCTTAAGGCTAAAGCAAACAGCTCCAGGTCACGTTAGTTGTAGATTAGTAAACCAGGTTCCCCAGGATAAAATAAGCAGCCTAGTTCACAATAGCTAAGGAACTACAGGCCAGACCCGAAGGCCAAAGCAAACAGCTCCAGCTCACGATAGCTGTAGAGCGGTCATTTGGGTTCCCTAGGCCGTCATAAGTAGTCTGGCTCACGACAGTCAAGGAACTGCAAGTCGGGCCCAAAGGTCAATGCAAACAGCTCCAACTCATGTTAGCTATAGAGTGATCAATTGGGTTCCCCAAGCTAAAACGAGCAGCCTGGCTCACAATTGCCAAGGAACTGCAGGTAGGACCAGCTCGTGTAAGCTGTAGAGCAGCAAGACGCACCCCCAGGTCCGTACAAGAAGTTAGGCTAACCAAGGACATACTAACTAAGATTTGGGGCCGCTAACATGATGATGCCTTCTAAACAATTTTTTTGACAAAAAGTTGGAAAAGAGGTCAATTTCAGCAACAATCAACACATCAAGAAAAAGTCGAGGTAGAAAATATGGAAGAAACTTAGTAGCTTCCCAAAAAAATTTGTCAAAGCAACAAGGGGAAGAAACACCCCCACAAAGTATATTTTCTACGAACCTGGCCGTAGCAGGCCAAGGTTTCCAGAATATTTTTCGTAAAGAGGGGAAAATACATCCCAACAAAAATACAGAGAAGAAAAATATAATACAAATCCCCTTATGGGTAAATACTGTCCATCAAATCAAAATAAATGTTTTAGAAATCAAGGAATAGAATGCTAAGAGTCGGAAACATCAACAGTATTGCCCTCTCTGGCCACCTGGGAAGCAGAGGCAACCTCTCTAGCTTACCCACTAGGACCCGTTTCATGATGCGGCTCGCTAGTAGAAAGGGTGTCAAGCTCAGGTTGAGCAACATCCGGGTCCCAGCAGTCAAGCTCATCAACCATCATGGTAGGCTGCAGGCTAGTGAAATAGTCGGTGAAGCTATGCTCCTGAAAGGGAACAAACACACCGCCCAGGCCAGTATGCAGCCTCTCTTCATCCTCAGTCTCTGATTACAGCTTGATAGCCTGCATCATGGCCTGCCCCAGCATCTCGGAGGCCTTGTGACTTCTCACCACTCGAGTACAGACTCAGAAAACACTGGGTGAAGGCCCAATCTCGAAAATATTTTAGCCTAGCAATCTTAGCATCGCCCCGGTCCAGGGAGGCTTGCAGAGAACTCCAACTCAAGGTCTTGTTCCAAGGTCTTGTTCCAGCTCAGCAACACGAGCGGCCTTGTTGGTCAGGTCAACGTTTTCCAGCTTCAGAGAGGCGATCCCGCATTGCAGCTCCTCAACTATGTGCTGCGTGTTATCAAACTCCATCTGCACAGCCTTGGCTGAACAGAGGACCTGAAAAACAGTGGAAAAAGAGAAGTAACTAAACAGGCTTGAGAAACAGGGCGGGATACACAAGAAAGAAAACATATGGGCTACCACAGGGGCGGCCGACATAGAGCAGTCAGAAATAGAGGGAGACCCATAAACATTCAAGGAACATTAATGAAGCCAAGCGTTGAAATGGCGGACATGAATTACCCCCAAGACGAATTCAACACCGGCCGCAGCACTGCGCATGGGCGCGAGATCATAACGCCCTTGGGAAGAGGAAGCATGAAGGAAGGGTGGTGGGAACGCTACAGACTGGACGGGCTGAGCCATGAGAGCTTGAGTCTCCTGCAGTGACGTATACTGCAGACTTGAGGTCTCAGGTACCTCCTCCTTTGCCACGATGGAAAACCCGCCGCCGTCAGCTGCAGCAGAAGAGGGCCCATGGCTGTGGCGAGCCTGCTTCACAAGGGGTTTCTCCTCACTGATCTCTGTGTTAGAAAGTTCAATGGTCCTCTCTAGAAGGACCACCACACCTTCTGTATCCTTGTTAGCCAAAGGGGACGACTGCTGGCAGCACGACGAAGGAGCTTGGAAAGGTCTTCGAGAAAGTTTGCAATCATCATGCCTGAAAAAGAAAGGGGAAAACCAGGTTAGGAC
The DNA here is from genome assembly GCA_032355605.1 of Rubia tinctorum. Lineage (NCBI taxonomy): Eukaryota > Viridiplantae > Streptophyta > Magnoliopsida > Gentianales > Rubiaceae > Rubia > Rubia tinctorum. Next base: position 5,643 of record JAULKM010072056.1, read on the forward strand.
CGCAAATTGAACCAAATGCTCTGTGAAGATAAACACAAGCAAGCGGGAAATAACAAGCATATACCCCCTCAAGTCACCAAGACCTCTCAGCGGAAGGTAGGGCATGAGGAAACCGCCTCGGCAATATGCGAAATTAAAACTCCAAGCACGCAAAATTACTGCATGAGTAGGGGCATGGAAAATGAAGGGATGGATAGTGTAATCATCAATGGGAAAGCATTAAAGGGACGCCATAAATCCCTCGAACTTTCAAAGTAAGAAAAACCGCTAATTTTTCCTCCAAAAGAAGGAATTCGAACCGATGCCCACGACCCAGGAGCACACGTTGGACGTTGGGAGAGCAGGTCACCTCATCGTCATAACCTATAGTCTTAGATTGCTTAGCCAATCAGGTCTTGGGCTAGGGGGATTTGATAAGGTATGGGCCAAACAAGCCCACCCAAATAATTCAGCCCAAACCAACGGTATTCAAGTAAGCCTGATGGGACTGACTTGTCCTATCAGCCGTTGATCCCGTATGCCAAGAGGATGGCATACGTAGATTGTAAGATTTCAGAATTTATTACACTATTCACAAGATACCCTCTTGATGTCGGCCAATACTCACTGGAGCGTCAGAGCAGGCACGGTCCTGTGCCTTCCCGTCTGACCATTGTTCTACGTGTCTCAGAGGCTGGGTGATCATCTAGCAGAGGATCCGAACAACAAAGGAAGTTGTGAAGAATAACATTAACACCAGCAAAATATGTGTTGAAATTGTGCATTTATATTATTTTATTTAGTTTCACCTAGAATATCGAAATCATTAAGATGCGTGATTTTCTTCACCAATGATTTACACTTGGTCATTCCGCCAATATGTTTAATCGCATTTATGTTCTAAGTTTTTCTTGGTTTATTTTGTTTACCCTTTTATGAAGGAGAAAGAAGTTAAGATTTTGTGAAGCATTTTCCTTATAACTTGCATTTTAACATCAATTCGAATACATAATCAAAGTTTCGTACATATCTCAGACAAGAGAAACGGCTCATCGAACTGATATAGGTAAATGAATAGACAAATGTAAGAATAGAAATGGGATTAGATGGAATATGTTGGTTGCAGATAATTAAGTGGGGGACGGAAGGAATGAAGAGTACGTTTCTTGCAATACAAGGAACTAATCATAAAATAAGATATGAGCTTCTTAAATGTGGGGTTAAAATATTAATATTTATAATTTGGGGTCCATTTTATAAAACCACCGAGTTCAGGATCAAATTGTCAATAAAAAAATAATGGGGAAAATTGCCCCGCAACGGCAGGTTTCTAACATTTTCGTCGTTGGCATCGGATCTACGTTGACCATGAAATTGGCTCAATGATCCTCTAACAGTGTAGGGTTCAGTTTGAGGCGGTGAGGGGTTCAGGTTTCGCCGCATTTTGTTGGCCATGGGGTCAGTTTCGTCGGTATCAATGGGTGCTGAGGTTTTTATTCGGATTGATGTCCGGAGATAGAAACTGAAGTAATGAATTGCTTAAATCATGTCAGAGAATCGCTGGTCGATACAACAGAGCTTCTCGACGATGGATTACTCAAAATTGCTGATGATGATGTTTGTGTTTCAATTTGATGTCTGGTTGAAGAGGGGAATGATCAAATGTTTGGGTTCTATTCCGATCGTAATTGCTCTGTTGATGTTTGAGCCTGATTCTAAAATTCAAGGTTAAATTTAAAATAAAATAAAATAAAAATCAAACTAAAATAGTTAAAACATAAAATATAAATACAAGATACACATGAAATTCAAATATTAAAATTTTAAATAAAATATTAATTATCTAATTAAAATAGTTAACATCAAGTGAAAATACTAAAATACACATCAATTTTAACACATCAAAGTGCACACCAAAATGTTACACTGGCATCAGAAAAATAAAATATCAATACTTCCTCCATCCCAGAGGAATCTGCACACTTTCCTTTTATGAGTGTATCGGGCAAATCTGCACACTTTCCCCTTTTAGTAAAATTCAAACTTCTAAAAGACCTAATTACCCTTATATTTTGTTCATTTTACATCAATTCAACCCATTCCCTCACACCTTAACCCTAATTTTTCAAAATCAAATTTGTAATCTCCACTCCTCTATCTCCCCCCACTGCCTTAACCCCTCCGCCTCCTGCGCCTCCAACCACTGCCCCTCCCACCGCATCACACGACCACTGCCTCCCTCCGCCACCCCTCCCTATAAACCCTAGTGGCGCCCCTCCTCCTCACCATTGACGCCACCTCTCCGCATCACCTCTAAACCCTAGCGCCACCCCTCATTTCCGCCATTGGCGCCACCCCTCGTTTCCGCCATTGACGCCACCCCTCCACCTCACCATTGACGCCACCCCTCCGCCTCAGCTCTAAAACCTAGTGTCACCCCTTAATCAGATCTGCGTCACCTTTAAACCCCAATATTAATTCTTCGGAGCTCAATCTTAATTTCGCGCCCCAACCCCATTCTTAATTTCACTGGATCCCTAACTTATCCCACCTACGACCGAAGAGAGACCATTCGCTAAGGCAAAGGGGTGGTAAGTCCTCCGATGCGAGCCAGTCGCTGAGGGCAACGAGAGGAGGCAGAGAGAGGAGGTGGCGGAAGAGGACAAATGTGAGCAGCAGAGAAGGAGAAGATGTTAGCAACAGAGAAGGGGGAGATGTGAGCAGAGGCGAGGAGGCGAGAAGTGAAGAGGTAGAGAAGCAGAGAGAGAAGGCAGAAAATAAGGGAAGAAGGAAGGGACATTTTTATCTTTTCACCAAGGATAATTTTGCAGAGAGATTTTCTCTCTCTACAGATTCCCCTGGGACGGAGGGAGTAATAAAATTTTAAAAACTAATTCACAATACTGAAATATCAAGGCATCCATTAAATAAAAATACAATCTTTTAAAAAATAAACATCAATATTAATTATTAAAACGACATGCTGAAAGGTTAACACATTAATAAAAGTGAAAATACAAGTTTAAAATATAAATTAAACGATATTAATAAAAGAACGAATTATGAATTAACATCACATGGTTTGGTTGGAACATCAAGTACTGGAAATGAAACATCAAATATATTAATGTGTGCACCAAAATATGAACATTAATAATGGAAAATATAAAACATCAGTATTGAGATTGAAAAAAAAAATCATTTCACAATTCAAGCCATTGAAACATCAAGACTGCATTAAATAATCTGTTCAAAACAAAAGATACATTAAATAAGAGATAATAATAATAAAAAGAAACATCGATATTAATTTTTAAAACAGCACGATGAAAAAATAAAACATCAATCGAAATGAAAGTATTAAATTAAAATTTTAAAACTAAGATAATAAAATATCACTATTGAGTCCAACATGTATAAAGTGTCAAAAATTTTACATGCAAACAAAAGATTTACATTAAAAGACCAAAATTTAACTTTAAAACATATGATTTATTAAACAAAAAGGATCGTGAAAAAACATCACAAAATTTGGTTGAAAATCAAGTGCTGATAATAAAACATCGGGTCTGGTAATAAGAACCCGTGCATTGTGCCGAAATGAGGAAAAAATTGATCAACGAATTTCTCTAACCAGGATTCTTGACCCGCGAGATTCTTATGATCCTGAATCATTGATTCCCCAATTATTTATGTCCAGCACCCCCAAAAAGTGGTATTTGCACCCCAGCTCTCCTGTCTTTCCCAAACTTCATTTAATTTTATTTGAAATCTCATCTCTAATTAAATTTTATTATATTACTCATTAATATTTGGTATCGCTATGGATTGTTTTGTAGAAGACTTTGTCAGAAATGAATAGACAAATGTAAGTATTGAAATGGAAGTAGATAAAATAAGTGGGTGGCAGATAATTAAGTTGACGGTGGAAAGAATGTGACAGGTTGATATATTGCAATTGCGAATCAGGACAGAAAATAGTGAATATTGGAGTGATATTCAAATAGTTAAAAAGAAAAAGTCTCTTGTACGACAGACTAACTATTAAACTAGTCATTAAAAAATTGTTGCAATAACTTTTAACGTCAAATTATAATTTTATATATACCACCGTATTTTTTTTATTTTTTTTAAATTATAGAAATTTCATTGCAATAAATAAAAACAAATATCAAATCACCATATTAATTACATCAATTATAAAATAACACCGTCCAACAGCTAGTTGATCTAAAATAATATTTTATGTAGTTGACGATACTGAATGGCTGATGCTCCGAAAAAACTGGAATCCTCTCTTCTCTCTCATACGCTCCTCATCTTCTTCTCCGTTTTGGCATTGTCGTCGCCGCCACCATGGTGGGGCTGACGCCTCCGCCTCCTTTAACCTATACTACTATCGTAACCTCACACTGTTCAACCAGATTCCTCAAAATCCAACATTGATGGAACAACCTTCAATCCAAAGCCAGTAATCGAGCATCTTGGCAAACTCGGCCTTGTCTTCTCTGACGAAGAATGTGACATAATAGAGGCTCCTCTTAAATTGACTTTAATCGGAAAAAATTCAAGAGCTCGACCATCTATGGAGAAACTTTGCAAAGATTTTCAGACGGCGGGCTTCAAGGGAACTGCCGATATTCATCTACTTGATTGGAGGTAGGTATTTATTAGTTTTGCGTTACCAGAAGACTATTACAGATGTTGACTTCATAAGGCATGAAATTTCAATTCATATTCAATTCGTATTGTCAAATGGGAACCAAATTTCAATCCACCTTCCGACTCTCCAATAATGTCAATTTGGGTAGCTTGCTTTGGTCTTCCTAAAAAATTCTTTGATTATGATGCAATGATGAATATTGGAAACCTAGTTGGTAATCCAATAAAGGTAGATCAGGGAAAATTCAATAGGACTCGTTCACATGTAGGAAAGGTCTGTGTAGAGTTGGATATAACTAAACCAAAACCATTCTGGCAGAGGATTGAGTATGAAAACATCCCTGATTATTGCTCAACATGTTTCAAGATTGGAAATTCACAGGCTATATGTAAGAATCAAGATAATCAAAAGAGATCTGAGGCTTGAAGACCATCTGATAAGAAACTTTTACAATCCAATCTAGGTACTGCTTCTGCATCTGGCGTTGCTCCTAAAATAGTGAAACATGTATATATGCATGTCTCTAAAGATCAAACTGTTAATCCTATACAAGATAGAGACAGTGGTAAACAGGAAGGGATTATGATTATTCTTGATAAGGGAGATGGTAAGGGTGAATAAGTTATACACAATAAGGAAAAAATGATCCCTACTGCTGATATTGCAAACGAAGTAATACATAGTGTTAATCAGAATGAGATGATTAAAATTCACACCAGGGGGACTAATATCCCTTGTGTGAACTTGGTTACTAATGGTGTTATTGAGGAAAATGCATATACAGGTGTTATACAGATTGAAAAAGTTCTCAACAAGGGCAACAACTTTCTCAGGTTGAGGAAATGAGGTAGAAAGATGATATCTCCCAAAACATTCACCCACAAACTGAGATGGGAGGGGGGACAGTTCAAAAGCAATTGAAACTACACATGTAAGTTCAGGTAAGAATATTCTAAACTCGGTTTTTTTGATAGAGCCTCAACAGGTTTTAAACACTGAGGATAAGCAACTTATAGACAATATGGATTTAAGTCCTAAAATGCAGTGGTCTCAAGATAGAAATTCTAAGAAGTAGGATGGTGATATCATTTTAGAACCCACTATACTTTCTCAAAATGGGTTTAATAGATTGATATCAGAAGCTAGTGATAGAATAGATGATGAGACTGTGGATTCTATGTTGCAGAGTAAAACTCAGAAAAAGAATAAGAAGAAATAATACACAGGTATTCCTAAAACTGTAATTACAAGATCTCAAGTTGATTCTAAAAGTCTGATTTAATATGGGATCTTTTAATTTATGTGTCTGGAATGTTAGAGGAATTAAAAATGAGAAATCTCAAATTAAATTTAAAAATATAAAAAAGAAAAATAACATTCGTTTGTTTGTTTTACTTGAGCCAATGTTGAAATCTGACCAACTGCAATATATTACTTTTAAACTAGGTTTCAATAACTTTTATAGTGATCCAAGAGATAAAATATGGATTTTCTGGACTGCTGATATTAATATTTTCATTTTTACTTTCCATGATCCGTATATTTTTCTGAAATAAAGCATTCTTCACTATCTTTTATATGGACTGCTGCATTCATATATGCTAGACACAATAGGACAACAAGATATC
>JAULKM010072066.1:0-11911 GCA_032355605.1 Rubia tinctorum
CACCTGAGAAATATGATGTCGCAGGTGTGGTTGTAGCATTGGGGGGGGGGGTTATTAATATCAGCAACAGAGCAAACATAATCTTGCAGATAAGTAGGAGGTCGACAATCACGACCACTCCATCGTGCAGTAAGCAACTCGAACTGAGGTGGTGGCACCGAAGTATTTTTCAGCGAGCCAGGCGGCGGAGGCGAGCCAAAGGGAGGAGACGCCGGAGAGCTGTGCGATGCAACTGTCGAAAATGCAGCTGGTGGCGCGTGGTCAACGACGGACGACGCGTCAAGCGCGTGAAACTCGACATCAAGCAGCGCGTCTGGCGCATGCAGTACTTGGACGACCGGTGATAGCTCGGCAACCGGTGACGGAAAAGAGGCGACCGGTGGCGGTCTGGTGGCCGACGACGGTATGGTAACCGGTGGCGTAGCAAGGATTGGCGGGGAAGCAATGGTGGCCGGCAGGGATGAGGTGGTCGACGGCGGGGTGACGTCTGGGGTCGCAGAATACGAAAATTGTTCTTCATAAAAATCATCATCCTGGCTGTTAAAGAAAGTCCGAGTTTCCAAGTTCAAAAGACGGTAAACTTTCTTTTCGGCAAGGTAACCAAGAAATAGACAATGGAGACTTCTTGGAGCAAACTTATCATGGAATCTGGGAAATTAGGCGGAAAAGCACAAAAAATACACGCAAAGCTTTTTAATTTGGAGGATGTCCATAGAGCAATTCAAACGGGGTAATTTAACTGATTTGGTTAGTGGGTGTCCAGTTGATCAAATAAGCAGCAGTAAGTACACATTCTCCCCAGAACTCAATAGGCATATTAGTTTGAAAGCACAAAGCACGAGCCATGGTCAGAAGGGTAATTTAACTGATTAAAAAAATTAAGGGCCGTACTCCATTGGTCGTCAGACAGAGAAGGGCCAAAATCAGACTGGGGAGGGGAGTCGGAGGCTGTAGAGGCAAATCCTGGCAGGGAGGTGACGACGCTGGTGAAAAGAGCCATTACAATATTTATTTATTTATTTGTAATAAAAAAATAATAATAAAATGTTGAAGTGAAATTGTTGAGAAAAAAATGGACGGAGCAGCAGCTGGGCGTGTGGTTACACGCGCTAGAGGGGCAGGCGCGTCTCTTGTCAATAGTGCGTGTAACACACACGCTTCTGGAAGGAAGGGTGTGTCTTTGTCAAAACGTGCGTGATTACATGCGCTCTGGTTCGCGCACGTGAATCTCACACGCGTGGTTGTCCTGAGCAGGCGATCAAATTTTCATCCAGACGGAGTTGTAGAGATGCCGACGGACGGAGTTGCAGAGACGCCGACGGAAACTGGTGCAAACGAAATGCCGACGGAAGCTGGAGCAAAGCTAGCACCGGTCGGAGTAGCAGCATTGCAAATATCGGCGGCGACACCGACGGTGGTGAATCAGCGGCGGCGGCGGGTATGAAAAATTTAGGATTTTAGATTTAAGTATTTTAGGCTCTCATACCATGAAAAATTTACGGGGTAATAATTGTGTGTTTTTATTCATACTCTGGGTTACATTATATAGTAGTACAAAAGAACTAAACTCAACTAGAAAAGGAATTGTAATCTAATTACAATTACATATATTACTATTCCTTAGTACACTGCCTAAGTGTAGTAAAAAACAATAATAGCAAGGTTAAATTAAAATTGAAAAGTAGGATAAGTTGAAAATTAAATGAAAAGTACGTTTAAACTTGTATATATTTTTTTTAATCTATAAAATTTTAGTATTTAGCTATGGAAAATCTTTAAATGTTTATAATAGTATTATTTGAAATATATGGTTAAAATTGTTGAAAAAAAGTTGAGCAAAAGGATGCCCCATAGGGTAGTATATCATATGTAATTATTAGGTTATAATTACGAGTAGTACGTTCCACCAGCAAATAAACCTAGAAATGGAACAAAATTAATCATCAAATTCACGAGATATAAATTTCATCATGCTCATCTGCTATATAAAGACCACATATGCACCTCATATTCTTCACCACCAAATCCATTTTTATTACTGAAAAATGGCACCAGAAGGCATGGTGGCAACCCTGTTAATCTTGTTCTTGGCATCCGGCCATGGAGTCCAAGGCCGCAGATTACTGCACGATGTTCCATCTAGTCCGAATCCCCGCGGTAACGTTTCGCCTCCTTTACCCGTCAGATTGCTGTACGATGTTCCTTCAGGACCAAATCCAGGTGGAAATGTTTCACCTCCTCTAGCTCCATCTCCTCGATCTTATCACTCAGTACCGAGCCCCGGTACTAGTGACACACCGTCTTCTCCCCCTCATCCTCATTATTACCTTAAACCTAAGGGTGAAATAGTTACTCCTTCTGGTCCGAGCCCGCGTTCAAATGATCCACCCACTCCTCCTCCTCCATTTGCCTGAAGGAATAGCACCGGTCAAACGTCTTAATTAGAGCTTTAATGATATTGATTTTGTATGCCTAGATATGGTGCATTTGGTTTTCTCTCTTCATCATTAGATGATACATAGATACCATATATGTACGCTCGATCTGCTGTATTAATCAAGTTGGATATTGTATTTTTCTTTCAATTAATGCGTTGAACAAATTAATTTCGGTAATGTATTTTATTTTGGGAAAATCTAAGTACAGGTTGGGATTTCCTAAATGCAGGTATTTTTAATGGAAAATTTACTATACCTTCCTTATAACCTGCATTTAGGTATTTTAGACCTGCATTTAGCATTTAATTCTGACTATAATTTTTTAGTCTTAAACAATTTCTAAATCTTAAAGCATTTCCTCAATAATCTTGATAAAATTTACAACTAGCTCATATTTTTCCTAAAAACCAAAGCTGCATCATGAGTAAAGAGAAAGTGCAGCTTCTCTCTTATCACCCTGCTTGGAGATGCTGAGAGAGTATGCAGGTGGAGATGCTGAGAGAGTATGCAGGTACCATCTTCAGGTGATGGAGTTCTTTATTTCCTCACAAAATGTATCATAATCAAGAGAGAGTGTGCCGGATAACCCCGTAATTCAGTCTCACTGTAGTCATATGTGTGCACCATCTGAACGAAGAATCCTAACTTATTCTGTGGTTTGCTGTGATAATGTATGATGATTTGCATTGAGACCCTCACAGAATATTCTTGGTCGTCATCTCCAGGTTCCTCCCACCTGTGATTGTTAGAGAATACCGTCGGGATGGATGTAGTAGGACACAAAGGAGGCTACCCGGGAAGAAATGCAGCCCCGATTAATTCTTGTTTCATTCTCCCTTGAATAATGAGTTTTATTCCCATTTTTGTACCGTACTTTTGCTTCTGCATAATTCTTTTTCCCAAGAGTGCAATTTGTGTTCTCTACCTCTCCGAGCAGTTTTGGTAGTTGTCTCTTGTTTTGCTGTTTTTGGTTGTGCAACCCCAAGATATTATTTCAATTCAGAAACCTCACTCTCGAGTTAAATACTCCTACTAACGTTAAATTACTTTATTGCATCCAACTTTATGTCCGGTCCTGCCCATGATTATTGGACAGTAGGCAAAACATGAAGCGTTAGCTTCTCGATATTAACTATAATCCTTTTTTTTTTTTGAAATCCCATCATACCAAGATGATGGGAAAACGCCCAAGGACGATTACAATAAGTGAAATTGACATCCAACCTAACTAGCCACTAGCAATAACTACGATATTGCAAAAATATCTAAATTACATTTCAACCAGACTGATCGTCTGTATTGTGATACGAAGGTTGTCGTGTGATATACCTTATCACAAAGGTTTTTGGGATCATCATGCCTTTTCTTGCAAATAGCCAAGACACGGGAACAAGGCAGCCTGAAAATTCACCACTTTCAACAGTTACACCGTTTCTTCGAGTATTTCACAGTGTCGTTCACCCACACTGCCGTCGAAGGTCCTTGTCACAACCTTGTAAATCTGTAAATTATGATCGTACATATTGACAACATGTCACTGCCCCCTGTTGTTCTTCTCGAACTTCTTCCAAATCCTGCTTGGCAAAACAGAACTGCAAAATAACAATAATTTAGAATTGTTTACTGCTAGAGTCAGTGCATATGTAGATAAATTTGTGTGATGTAAGTGTACCTCCAGTTACTCGCCTCCGTTAACCTTTGAGAAAATATTTCGACGGTTCGTTCAAAAGTTGCGTTAATACAAGCAGTTATCGGTTCGTTCAAAAGTTGCGTTAATACAAGCAGTTATCATATAATCTCTCATTCACAACGATACAAAACTGAGACTGCATAGTACTTCTCCTTATCCATTCCAACATTTGATCAGGAAACTTTAAAATTTTCATCCATTCAATTAGGAATATCCAGTTCACACAATCAAAAGCCTTGCTAATATCTGCCTTCATTACACAACTAGGCTTCATTGTTTCAGCATTATATTTGTGCAATAGTTCCTGGGTAAGACGGATGTTATGTGCCACATGTCTACCCCTAACAAATGCACTCTGATTGGGGCTTATCAGATCAGGGAATTTATCACACAGTCTATTACTGATAATTTTAGTTATTACTTTATAAATCACTGAGCAGCAATAGATTGTCCTATAGTCAGAAACTACCTGAGGATTGGTTACCTTAGGCAGTAGAGTAAGTACTGCTTTGTTCAACTCTTCAGGTATTTTTTCTCCAGAAAAAAAGTTCTGCATTGCCTTTGTCAAGCTCCCACTTGTGATCTCCCAAGTTTTTTTTATAAAAAAAATTGGCTTATGAAGTCATCCACCCCTGGGCTTTTGTTTGCACTTATACTCCTTAGTGCCAATTTAACTTCTTCTTTTGTTATTTTTTCACTTGTTCAGCCTGTTGTTTGACTGTCAGTACACCTCCCATTTTAGTCAAGCTGTAATCCACCTTTTTGTTTTTCCTGTGATCCCCAAATGCTTCCTGAAATAGTCCACCATATGGTTTCTATTTTCTCCTGAATTGAGATGATTTCCCCATCCACCTGCATAGTCACCAAACTGTTTTTGTACTGCATGTTTTTCATTGCAGCATAAAACATCTTTGTTGGTCTGTCCTCCTCTTTCAACCATTGTATTTTAGCCCTTTGCTGTAGGAACTAGTACTCAACTTCTTCAAGTTTTTCCACCTCCCTTCTAGCTTCAGTTTCAATATTTTGCAAGGCAAAATCCCCAGGTTTCCCATCCATTTCCTCTTGTGCTTTTATCCATCTCTCCATTGATCCTATTAACCTTTGTTCAATCCCTTAAAATTCCCTTCTATTCAGATTTTGTAAGGGCTTCTTTAATAATTTCAATCAGTCTTCCAATTCCTGAAATGTTTCCACAGGTTTAAACTCCCAAATTCTTTTCACAGTTTCATTAAAATTAGGTGAGAGCTCCCACACATTGAAGTATTTAAATCCCGTTCGCTTCTTTTTCTCCTTCTCCTGCCAATTAAGAATCAGTGGGAAATGATCAGACACCAATTTATTCTTTAATTCACAGTATACTCTGTTTACTTCATTTATCCACTCCTGGTTTACCACCCCTCTGTCTATCTTATTGAATATTCTTTTTTCTCCATCCCTCTTGTTACTCCAAGTGAATTTCTGCCCCACAATTTTGATTTCTACCAGAGAACAATGATCCATTATCTCCTGAAAGTCCTCCACTTCATTTTCTTCCACCTCATTACCACCTTTTCTGTCATTTAGTTCTAATGGAGCATTAAAGTCTCCCATTATTTGCCAAGGTTTATCATCCCTATCACCCAATTTTTTTTAAGAACTCCCATAATGGCTTCCCCCTGTCTATAGTATTATATCCATAAAATACTGTTAAGTAAATCTCCAGATTTCTACCTTTAAGGTTTAGCTTCATGTCTATCCATTGTTCCCCCATATTCAATACATCAATTTCAATGAAATATCTTCTCCATCCCATCCATATTCTTCCTCCTTTTACTATAACATCATTAGTTATGAGCTCCCAACCCAACCCTATCCTATTCCATATGCTTTTTTGATTTTCTTCTTTAATCTTTGTTTTTAAAATCCCCAGACAACCAATATTATTTTCCAGGCAGAACTTCCCTTTTTTGGTGTTTTCCCCTTTATCCCAGCCAGAAATATTTCATCAAGCTATTCTATCTTTCAACATTAAAATCAGGTGGATCTGGAAAGCATATTATAGCTTGTACCTGATAATGCTGATTTCACCACTTCTACTTATGTTACTGCCTCAACCATCTTCTCTTTTCCTTTTGCCATCCTGTCACTGTTGATTTTTTCCCTTAGAACCATCCTTCCTCTCACATGTGATTCCCCAGTCACCTTCTCTTTTCCTTATATCTTTACCTCCTTTACTGGGATGAAGACATGCGTAACCATTTTTCTCTCCTTCTTCCTACAGCTATCACCCTAGTGTCCAAACAATTCACATTTGTTGCATTTAACTGGCTTCCATTCATAATGCACCTCCTGGCTGACAATTACCTTTTTCTCATTTAGATACAACACTTTCTCAGGCATAGATTCACTTATTTTTACCACCATTTTCACTCTTGTAAACGATAACCTCTCCTTCACCTTTGTTAATCTATCGAAGCAAACTGGTCTACTCAAAGGGCTCATGATCTTGCTTATAATCTTGGGTTCCCAGTAAACTAGAGACAAGTTTGGTAATTGAACCTAGACTGGAACAGTATCTGGTTCATCCATCTCACCATTTTTATCCCAGGCTTTGACAATAACAGGTTTATTGTCAAAGAATATCACCCCTTTTTCAATCACTTCATCTCTGACACTCCTGTTCTGAACTCTCACCATAAATATACCAGAGTTCAATAACCACACCTTCAATACTTTTTTTGCCCCATATCCTATGAAAATATCCTTCCATTACTTTAATTGGAGGATTACCTCCAAGGATTTTACACATCGCAGTATCTTCTCACTGTTTTGAGCTTTCTAATACATCTTCTTCTGTAATCACCCCCAACATCATCCCCTCTACTTCCATTGGTTTGAAATATTTCATCTCGTTATTTTCACAAACAACTGAGCTCCATGACCTCTTTTTCTCCTTTTTTTTCTTCTTCTTCTTCTACTTTTTCACCCCACGTTAACCTCCTACTAATCTTCTCAAGTTTACCCATATCAGATTCACCTCCTACACCTTGTTCCCTCTCTGGTGTTTTTTTGGCTAACACCATTGGGTTCTCCAATCTTCATTACTCTCTTCAGTCCCACCGTATTCTCATCCGCACCCAATTTCTCCCCACTGCTGACCAAACTAGCATCATTGCTAGTCTGAGATGCTTTCGTTTTCTGTACCTTCCTCCGATTTTTGTTGCCCGATCTACCCATGGGTGGCCGATCAAATGGGGGATTACCAAATCGAGCTGAAGAATTCTTTCATGGGAAAACACATAGTTACCATTTTTTCGCACGCAGTACAATTTTTTTATTTGATGTTTAATTATTCCAATTTGATGTTGAATATTTTTAGCATTTTTAAATGATTTTAAATTTATTTAATTTGATGCTTTATATTTATGTTCAATGTTCAATTATTTTTGATTTGACGTTGAAATTTTTAGTAGTTTATATGATTTTTAATTAATTTAATTTAACGTGTAATTATTTTGATTTGATTTTAATTTTTTTAAAACATTTTTTTTATCATTTTAATTTCATTTGATGTTTTATGTTTAATTATTTTGATTTGATGATGGATCTTTTTAGTATTTTTGCATGATTTTCAATTAATTTAATTTATATTTAATTTAATTTGATTTAATTTGATTTAATTTAATTTAATTTCATGTTGGATTTTCAAGTATTTGTGTATGATTTTTAATTGTTGAATTTGATCCATTATTTTGATTTGTATAAAACTAGTCCAAAGTGAAGCGAGATGTTTAGGCCCAAATTTAATCATTGGAGCAAGATACCTACAAAATTTTCAATTAAATTTGTATCCAAATTATACCCGCCAACAGAACTCGCCCGCCGGAACTTTTTTTTTTTTAGAAATCGCAAATATCGAAGCTGGATTGTGGATAGCGGAAAAATGACCGATATTTCATATCCTCCCACCTTCGTCCTCCATCGAACCACCACCAAACTTTAATCTCCGGCAGCACTAAAACCCAGTGACGGAAGATGAAAACCCATCGGCGAAGATGGGAGGCAGGAAACCAACAATATGGAAAACAATAAACCTCCTGTAATTAAATTAATACAACTAATAATCAACATCAATAAACTAAATTCAGTACCAAATAACTCAGCACTAAAAGAAATTTTTTACTGAATAAATATTTTTTTGGGTTTTCGACAGTCACTGGTTGAGTAATAAGTCTAAAAGTAAAATATGTTACGAGTACAACATCATTTTTTGAGTCATTATTTTCAATTTTTAAAAAATAAACTACTAAAAAGTTTAATTCAGCACCAATAAACTCAATTTAGTACAAATAAATTAAATTCAGCACCAATAAACTAAAGTCAGCACCAATAAACTAACTTCAACACTAATAAATTAAATTCATCACCAAATAAACTCAACTGGACAGAGTCTAAATGGATAACTAAAGAATATGGATTAAACGAGTTGAGTTTGCGAGTTAAACAGGTTGGGTTTGCAGATTAACCGCGGGTTGGGAAAATGAATAAACCTGTGGGTATGACCCATGGGTTTACCCATTGTAATCCTTACCATGGCCCATTTTTCACCTCCCTCCAACTCCCTCATCTCTCCACCTTCCCCGCCTTCACAAACCCATCACCATTGAAACCCGCAGTCAATAGGTTTTAGGATTCGTTGCCTGGAAACATTTCAGTTTTGCAGAATTTTTCAGTTCCTCCAAATGCGCGGCCAAAGAAACATTTTGTTAGACTGTGGAGCTGCAATAGTCAAGAACATAATTGGAAGCTCTGTTGTTGGTTTTGGAGTGATTGCGATTCTTCTCATTCTCTGCTATTCCAACAGAGAAACTAGTCTGAAGTCCACACCACGAAAAAAGAGGGAAAGATCACCAAGAACTGAGGCAACACACCAATGTCGCTATGAAGATGTTGAAGGAGGCTACTGTCATAAAAAACTTGCACTTACCAAGAATAGTGTGTGTAAAAATAGTGAGATGAGTTGTATAATATTGGCATGGTGGATTAGATGATGTGCTCACCTAACAAAATCAGTTCCTCAACAGATGCATGAAAAAAATCAGGAAATGACCCGAGCTTAAAAGTCAATTTTAAGAAAATATGAAAATCTTCAAGTTTAAGTGTCAACCCATATGGGTTTAGATTTCAATACATATGGGTTGAAATCCGCAAATTTATCCATTCAAACCCATGTATTGAATGATTTTCAACCCGCGGGCCTCTTGCTCGTGCATATCGACCAATAGTGAGCTGCTCCAGGGGCCTCTTGCTCGTGCTAACTTCATGTCTCAGGCTCTTCCTTTAATGAATTTCAATGCTTTACTCGAGGAGTGGCGCTCATAACGCGGGCTGAGCGTGGCGGGCTATGCGAGTATCCTTGATTGCTGTGTTTCTTCCGTGATTGAGGTACCTCCTGCCTGTTATCCTTTTTCTTATATATGTTTGGTATTTTCTGCTTTTGATTTACCATTTCCAGCCTTACTTAGCTTTTCCACTTTGGACCTTGTTTTTCCTTTAGCATATATGCTCTTCTTTCATGATGCAACTTGAAAAGGAAGAGCTTCGCTCCGACCTTGCTGTTGCCCAGGGGGGTCTCGTGAAGGCCCGTCAGTCGACCCAGGATCTTACTGCTGACTTGCACTGCAGTCGTTCCCGAGATAGCTCTCTTGAGGGTGACCTGGAGCGCTCCCATTCTCGAGTCGCGTCTCTCGAGAGTGACCTGGAGCTGGAGCGGAGCGTTAGTGGCTCGCTGAAAATGATTTTGGGAAAGCTTGGGGCTGAGGTTTTTGCTCCGTGCTTTCCGGGAGAGGGTCTTTACCAGTGGCGAAACTAGGAGCACTGACAAGGGGTGGCGCGGCAGGCGGCGTGTGCGGTGGTGCGGCGGGCGACGGTGGTGCGGCGGGCTGCTGGCTGGGGCGCGAAGAACAGAACAAGAACAAGTTTCAATTGCAAGGGAAATGGGCTACATACATCAGTCTTGGGTTGGGCGCCATTCAAAATGACGTCGTTTTGATAAGTTAGGAAACAAAAAAAAGACAAAATCAATTCAAATTCTTCCCCGGCTTCGCAGCGGCAATCGTTGTCGAAATCCGCCCCCTGCAAATGTACGAAGGGGTGGCGGAAACCATGGATTCCGGCGGCCCTTAGCCCTAATTTTCGGGCCGCCGGATCCTAGGGGTGGCGCCAGCACCCCCTCGCCACCCTCTGGTTCCACCACTGCTTTATGTCATTATTCGCTATCCAACTTTAACCACGCATTTGAATAAATATATAAAAAATAATATTATCATGTGTTATGAGATTCGTCGTAACAAATAATTTCAAAATATTAAATTTTTATTTGTCGTTATCATACGTAGTTAAACATATTAACGGTCAAATATATTTATTGATAACTGTAAAAAAAATTCTTCCCATTTGAGGAACGGGGAGTATGTTGAAACGTATTTGGGGGATGTTATTCAAATATCACCACACCCACACTATAGTAAATTACCATTATTAAAGGAAAGGAAAGAAACCACCACCATTGCATCATTATAAACCATTGCAAATTGAGAAACATGAATAATTATTCAATATTGACTACTTTTATTTTAAAAACTATCAGAATTTTTACCGGAATTTAATATGAAAATTGGACCTTTGTATTAAAGGTTGAGTAGACGACTAGCTAATCAAACCCGATCCATAATAATCTATCGGTAACAGCCACTTTCTATTTTATTCTATTCCAACAAAAAATTCTTATCATGACTATTTCTTTATTTGACTTTAATTTTAAGGCTGAAAATCCAGCCAACATATTTCAATATTTTCATTTTCCCAGTCAAATCAATATGAATAAATACCCGTAGAAAAATATATTATTATGAATTTTTAGTTGGGACGGGGAGTACAAATTTACTAGTACTTCCTCTATTTTTTTAAAAAAGTTTAACACAATATCTTTAGATGTTAATTTTTTTACAAGTTGAAATGTGAAAATAATTGAGTGAGAAGAGTAAAAAGTTTAATAAGTTATTAAAAATAATTTACTTTTTATAGTAAAACGAAATATGATAATATTATAAAAAAATATAAAAATAAAATTTATGTAAAAAACAGAGGAGTACTCCCTCTGTCCCATCTATATTTGCACTTCTACTTTTTTTACATTATTCCCTATCAAAGTTTAACCGTATATTTAAATAGATATATTAACAGCAATATTATCGTATATGATATTGTTCAATTCGTCATAACAATGAGTAGATATCAATTTTTTATTTATCATTATTATACGTAGGTAAACATGTTAACGATCAAATATGTTTTTTGAATAGTGTGATAATGATTAAAGTAAAAATAGAGGGGAGTAGTAGTTTATGAGTTCACTACGACTTAGTTTAAAATTGACTACAGTGATAATGATTACAATGAAGATAGAGGGTATGAGTAGTTTATGAGTCAGTCTTGTGGCCTCCGCCTTAGAATTGACTGGCCACTGAACTCAAAATAGGCGGCCGGTACAGTCCCGCGAGTCCCAAATTACAGCTAATTGCTACATTTCATATGAAACTACGTAACTCTAGCCCACGCGATGCGCGGGCTGTCGATTCTGGGGTGGGGATTGGGCAGAAATTTTGCTGAGCAATATCAGAGCAATAGAGAAGTTAGCACCGTAATCATTCAGACATTCATTGTCGTTAGCCTCAAGCTGCAATCCAGAAATGGAATACAATATGAAACTCTTTCTTTCGAATAGATTAGGCATTATCATATC
>JAULKM010072073.1:0-11911 GCA_032355605.1 Rubia tinctorum
CCGTGGATGTAGCCAAAATTGGTGAACCACGTAAATCTTGTGTCTTGTTAATTTCGTTCATATTTTCTATTCTTTCTTCATTCCGCACAACAAATATTAATGCTAAGTACCCAGAGCCTTTAATCCCTGGGTTTTATTTGCAAGGATTAGATGATCATCAGTACTGGATCGCTTGTGCGTACGAGAAAGTTATCAAGTTGTGCAAGCATTGTGGGGTTCTTGGCCACCCCTGCTTCAAGATTTAACATCGTTGATGACACATAGTATATGATGACTAGTTAAGCGGGGTTCTTAGTCACCCTTCTTCAAGATTCACCTTGCTGGAAAGTTTTATCAGTAAATCCATTATGGAACATTTTGCCAAGCGTGGTGCAGCTATAATTTTTGACAACTCGATGGAGATGTTTGTTGATTCCATCAGAATCTTTGAATTTAGAGCTGATGATTTGAATTCGTTGATGTCAGCGGAACATTTTCCACTCTCAGGCAAACACGATTGTCAATGGATTCAAGTTTTCAGTCCTCGATGATGATGGTTTTTTGTTTATTAAATACGGAGATGCGGTTACTACAACAGGCCAGCACGACAATGATCTTTCATATCCACCAAGCTTTTCTCCTCATCCAGTAGGGGCACAGAGTCACCCAAAGGTGGGTGGTCCAAACTTTTACATAAGAGAGCTCTCAGCCCAAGGTGCCAGAAGGGGAAATAGTTTACAAATCTAGCCCAGTATGAAGGCATTTGGCAACATGCAATTATTCCATTGCAATCAACCTTTCCATCCAGTTGCTATGCAAATGAAGGATGTCATGCCAATGGAGGCTCTAAATTAACCTATACTCATGGAGCACAATCAGTTTTAGCCTCCAGTAAATCAGGGGCTGATAGCTGATCAGGTTTTGGAGCAGGTATGGCTGCTAGTGGATCAGAAATTTGTCAAATTCCTAGTATTCATGAGAAGCCAAGTGCAATGATCTAGAATAATTCTACTATTGTCTATTGACCTTGGTATGGAGAATCCTCAAGTGTCAAAGGATACACTGAGATGCAACAATCGCTAGCTGATGTAATGAACGGAAACTGGGATGATCGTCTGCTAGAGATTGAAATGCAGTTGCTCAAAGAGATTGAGAACAATGATCGGGTGCAAGAGGAGGTGCAAGAAGTTACAAGAACTCAAGTCAAGAAGTTGATCCTTCTATTTTGCAGGTTCAAGATAAGGGAGATATGGTAGTTATCCTTCAAAGTGAGCCACTGATAAGTGATAACTACCCTTCCTAGTCCTCAAGCTACCATTGTTGCATGGGCATTCAAAAGAAATAGGGAGCAGTGGGTGGCTTTAAAAGATAAGAGTGCGGAAAAGATAAAGTTGATGAGGAAAGAACGAAAATAATGGGAGAGATGACTGATAGCTTGGATGAGCCAGATCCCAAGAAATGCAAGGTTATCCAGCTTCAAGAGAGAAACTATGTTGCTCACTAGGAATTGCTAATCCTCCGGATCGGGTTTGTGTATGGTTGCCCGGAATATAAGGGCCGTTCTGTAGTTTGGAAATGGATATCAGAATATAAAAATTTGTTGAATAATCCCTTCTGGGCATTAGGAGAAAAAAATTGGAAGGGATATTGATATGGATCATGCTCAGGAGTTGACACGGTGGTTGGCTGATTTTAACCTGAAAGAGTTGCCTAACAATGGTACCTGGTTTACATGGACTAATGGTAGGAGTGGTAACCAGAGGACCTGGGAAAGGTTAGATGATGTTTTTGCAACTGAATCATGGTAAAATTTGTATCCCACCGCAGAGTCCATCACTTTTCCAATCTCGGTTTCGGATTATAGCCTTATTGTGGTGGATTTTAATCCCAGAAGATGAAGGGCAGCTCATTTTAAAAGGTATGAATCCTTTTGGCCAAAGGAGTTTTGGGAGGCTATTTCACAAATGAAGGATTGGACTACTCCGGGAATAGATTGTTTTTCACCAGGTTTTTATCAAAATCATTGGTAGATTGTTGAAGCTCATCTTTATAAATTTGTGAAGGGCTTTCAACGAGGACAATTGATGAATAAAATCTGGAATAAGACCAGTCATCTTTATTCCTAAGGTCAAAAATCCAAAGGTGGTCAAGGATTCCAAACCAATTAATCTTCGCACTACTCATTACAAAATTATGGAAAAGTTGTTGGAGAACAGATGGAAGAATGTTATTAATGATTTAGTGGCAGAAAACCAGCATGGATTTGTCCTAGAAAGAAGTATTGGAGAGAGTGCCCTAATGGGGCACAAACTCATCAAATATATTGACAGGAATTAAGATAGAAAATCATTTTCAGCTACTAGTATGAATTTTCCTGCGAAAGCTCCGTATTACAGAATTAAAATCTTTGATCGACTGACGAGATTTACAAACCCTCATTAAATTGCACAAATTGATCACAATTAGCCGTCGGGATTATGAGCAACCCAAAAATGTATGACCTAACTAGCCCACATAATTAACTCACAAATGGTATTGATACTTAATTAACTCACGAGATTAAGCAACAATGAAGAATACTCGCAAACAAAGAGTATAAACTCAAAATTCAGAATATATGATGATAAAAAAGTGAATACAAATCTCGACCAAGTCCCCTATTTATAGGACTTGGTTCGCCCAAGCCCTAATTCAAATCAGAACTGGATTTGGTAATTTCTGTTAGAAACTGAATAGACTTATGGCAGATTGAAGAAACTAAAACCATATCTAACTAAAATAACTAAAATAAACTGAATCATGGCCGAATTCTTTCAAGACACACCTTGGATGAATATTGCCTTGTATAATCTTACCAAATCTAATTCAAGTCAAATAATAACTGAATATTCTAAACCCTAATGGACTGATTTCGAGATTAATCTCTTCAAAAGCCCACATGTCCGAAATTAAATCCCAAAATTTAAAATAAAATAATTTAGAATATTACAACGATCACACTACCTCATTAAAAACCCAGTGGAAAAAAAGAATATAGTGTTCTTCATCATGTCTTCACTTCCTCGACACTCTTGAACAATTTATCCAAGAACTTGTTGATGTTAATTTCTTCATTAATTGTTCATCATGAAATTGATCCATCATAGATTTTAAAGCTGCATCTCTGAGCTTCATTCTTGGCCTAATCATATGACATGTCATGTCCCTTAGAGGATCCCGAACATATCCTTTAAATGTTTGATCAAGTTTTGGAATGTCGTCATTTATGATGGTAGTAGTCTTGGCATTTGCATTATTCCCTCCGTGGTCAAAAGGTTTCGCCCTCGAAACTGAATAATCTTCAAAGTTAAATGAAGATAAATCAACAACATTGAAAATAGTACTAACACCATAGTCTCCTGGCAAAGGAATCTTGTAAGCATTATTATTGACACACTCCAGTGCTTGAATGGACCATCACTATGCATAATGAATTTAGATTTCCGAGCACTTGGAATCCTCTCTTTTCGCAGATGCACTCGGACCCTATCACCTAGTTCGAATCTCATCAGCTTTCGGCCCTGGTTTACATTCTGTAAATTTGTTCGTTCAATCCTTAAGCGAACCATTTCATGCAATGCTTAATCAAATCAGCGTTCTTTTCTCCAACAAGGTTCTTAACCTGTTTAAAATTCAAAAGAATTAAATCAAGAGGATTATTAGGTAGAAAACGATAAACAATTTCAAATGGAGGTAAAGAGGTAGTAGAATGAACAGTTAGATTATAAGCAAAATCTACTATCGGAATGCACGCTTCCCAATCTTCAAATTCTTTTGTACTAAGGCATGAAAGAGAGTTCTAAGAGTACAATTGATGACCTCCGTTTGTCCATCAGTTTGAGGATGACCGGATGTAGAAAATAGCAACTTTATCCCTAAATTGTGCCACATGGTATTCCAAAAGTTTGATAAAAATTTAACATCATGATCAGAAACTATGATCGCCGGAATGCCATGTAGCCGAACCACTTCCTTAAGAAATAAATCTGCAACATTCTTTGCATCATCTGTCTTCCTACAAGGAATAAAGTGTGCCATTTTTTAAAATCAATGAACATCCGCAAAAAAAAAGAATCATTACCTGATTGAGATCGTGGTAAACCGAGGACAAAATCCATGGAGATATCAAACCAAGGATGTGTAGGAACAGATAAGGGCGTGTATAACCCATGAGGCTTAGTTGTTGACTTTGCCTTCAAGCAGTCAATACAATTCCTACAAATCCTATCAATAGAGCGTGCCACTTTCAGTCAGAAAAAATGTTTTTGCAACAAATTATAAGTTTTAAGTGCACCAAAATGTCCCATTAAACCACCTGAATGAGCTATCATAACAATTAATTCACGCATAGAATACTGAGGAACACATAACCTATTACCTCTAAACAAAAAATCATCATGCCAAAAAAATTTCTAATAAGCACCATTTTTGCATGCAGCATTAACAGATGAAAAATCAGGATCAGTTGCATGTAGTTCTCACATGAATGAAAATCCTAACATAATGCATTCCAAACGTGTAAGTAATGCATGTCTACAACTAAAAGTATCAGCAACAACATTTTCTTTTCCCTTCTTGTACCCCAATACATAAGAAAAAGACTCAATAAAACTAGATCATTTAGCATGACGCTTATTCAACTTCATCTAACTTTCAAATATTTCAATGATTCATGATCACTATGAATGACAAATTCTTTATGCAATAAATAATGTTTCTAAGTCTCTAAAGCTTACACAATAGAATAATTTTTTTGTCATAAACGGGATAATTAAGACACCGCTCTTTAACTTTTCATAGAAGTAAACTATGGGTCGATTCTCTTGCATCAAAATAGCATCAATGCCAACACCAGAACATCGAAATGAATCTCATAAGTACCATTAAAATTAGGTAAAGCAAGAACAAGAGCATTAAATAACCATACTTTCAATTCATTAAATGCATTTCCTTGACTTTCACCTCACACAAATTTCACATCCTTTTTAACTAGTTTATTTTAAAGAGCAACAATAGATGAAAAATCTCGAACAAACCTTCTATAAAAACTAGTTAAACCATGAAAAAATCTAACCTAATTTGCGTTGGTAGGGGTTAGCCAGCTCTTAATGACCTCTATCTTGGTTCCGTCAACTTTGATGCCATCCTGAGACTTTAAAAAACCGAGATCCACAACTTTCGAAGCACAAAAAGTACACTTCTTGATGTTCACATACAAACTAGACTCACGGAGTGCAACAAGAACCATTTTAACATGCTCAATATGTTTATTAGTTGACTTAGAATAAATCAATATATTATCAAAATAGAACACAAACAAATCGACCAATAAACTTTCTCAAAACATGATTCATCTACTGCATAAAAGTACTAGATGCATTAGTTAAACCAAAAGGCATAACAATCCATTCATACAACTCAAACTTAGTCTTAAATGAAGTTTTCCATTTATCCCCTCCCTTATGCTAATATGATGATAACCCTGAGTTAAATCAATCTTAGTATAAATTATAGATCCATATCATCTAACTTAGGGATATGATGGAAATATTTAATGGTTATCTTGTTAATAGCGTGACAAGTACAACACGATGACTTAAAGATTCATGCACATAACCTTTTTGAAGCAAGTCCTCAACTTGTCGTTGTAGTTAATTTTTCTCCTCAGGGTTCGCTTTAGGGTGTTCAATGACCGAATCTGGAAGTAGGACAATCTGGTGTTCAATGCCTCGCAATGGTGGTAAACCATGAACTAATGCATCCGGAAAGACATTTTCAAATTCCTGTAACATCCCAGCCAACCGTAGAGGAACATGCATAAGAATATCATCCTTGGCGAAGTAACTTTCTTTAAAATGTAATATAAGCACAAAAGAGTGATTAGAAAAAGCACGATTCATATCCCTAATCGAAACATAAAGTGATCTACCAGAATCAATAGGAAGTTCATGTCTCATCATGTAAATCTATGGAAAGGGACCATGACGTGAAGATAAGACTTTTTGCGACTTTTCATAATCATTCTGTGACTTACCTGACTTACCTGGATCGACCTTCCTTGATTTTTGGTCGACATTATCAGGGGGTTTGCCTCCTTTTTACACCTTTTGGAGGATATCCCTCAAACCCGGGCTAGGGTTTAGTTCAGCCATTTGAGGATCAGTCGCAAACTTCTCTTTGATTATTTTCATGCGCCTCTAAGGCTCAAGGAATTTCACCGAAGATAATGGAGTTAAAGTTTACCTGATTCTATCCTTAATCACAGTTATTTTGTTAGTGTAACCATCATGCATATTCTCACGATCAAACTGTCGATGTCTCCCTTACAAAATATGACTAACTTCCATAGGTATAACATAACATGTGATAGAACCAGGATATTTTCCTATCTTAAAGTTAATCATGCATTGTTTATTAACCATAATCTCACCACTATTTAACCAAGTGAGTTTATATGGATATAGGTTAGTAGTAACAAATAAAGATAATTATTTAACAAGAAGATTGGAGACTGTATTAGTATAAGAACCACCATCAATAATCAGTAAACAATTCTTATCTTTCACTGAACAATGAGTATGGAAAATATTAATGTTCTATACCTCAAATTCAGCCATTTGAGAATTGAGAAGTCTCAGTGATATAAAGTCACTTTGTGTTTCCGGACCTTGTTCACCATGATCATTTATGATGATCTCATCATCTACATGTTCTTCTCCGCTTTCATACAATGCTGGCATATCAGCATATTCATCTTCTTCACTCCCCCTAATGGTGGTTAATACTCGAGCACGAGGACAATTACTAAAAACATGTTCTCTCTCTTTACAATGAAAATAAGTAGGAGTATTAACAGAAACTCAAATCGATGAAGAAGCAATGAACTTACTTGGACTTTTCGAAGACTGTCGAGTAGAGGGTGCCATCTTTCTTTCACTGGGATTATAAGTTAGATTTGAAAAGGAATTGCATCGAACCAAGGCAACCCATGGTTGTCCCTCTTCCACGGCTGTAATTAGGGTTTCTCGAGTCATGCCCTAATTTTTTACTGGGAAATCCGACATGTTGTCTCCTTGGCCGTAGGGTACTCTCAGCCAACCTTTCTTTCACCAATAAATCTCTCATCGATACATGCTGTTGAAGCTTAACCGGGTTTGAAGATTTTCCAGCAAGTCTTCCATGAGTAGATTCTTGATGAATGCATCATCTTCTTTTATCCCGACCCTTCTCACGATCAACTCGAGATCTTTCCATATTCATCAACCGATAAATTTCCTTTCTTCATATTGCTCAAATAAGTGTTGTTACAGTAGGTATGTAGGCGGAACATGATATTGGCAAAGCTCGAACTTCAATCTCTCAGGTGGAGATAGTTTTCTTCCCATCAATCTGTCTCGATTCTCTTTAATTCTACCACCATTGAGCCACAAAATGAGTGAAGGAATATTGTGCCACTTTAACTTTTTCTTTCTCCCGATAATCATTGAGATCAAACAGATTCCCAATCTGTCACTCCCAATCAAGATATTTCACCAGATTGTGTTAACCATCAAATCAAGGGATGCCATATTTTAATCCCTTGATGTCTTGAGATGAATATGAGCTCTCACAGGGATTCCAAAGTTACTCTCAATCTCCTTCGAGAATGGTGTTTGCTGTGGTGATGCCCTCTAGAAAACCTTCGGTGCGTTCGCTTTTCCATATCATCATCAGAATCTTCCTCTGAACTAACATAACCATGGAAATTGCACACAAATCCTTGGGGATCATCCTTTTTGGACGATGATGGTGGTGTTAGACTGGTCATGCTATCAACTTTTCTCGCCATTCATTGCACTTCACTCATGAGCGACAACAAACCGATCTGAATCATTGGGTTCATTAGACTTGAATCAATGTCGCCCCCAACTATTTGGAGCCTCATCACGTGGTTGATCACCATGTCTACCATTGGATGTGTTCGCCAATGGAAGATTGTTGGGATTACCAATAAAAGGCAGGAAAAATGGATTATCGTCTGCTATCTCCGATAAAATTCTAAGAAAAATGAACGGTTAGTGTAAAAATCCTCTCTCCATTGGTTTAGTAAGGTCTCTCACCAGGTGTATAACACTCACAACCCATAATACGAAGGCTAAAATAAGGGCAGACGATCAATTCACCACAACTTCAAAGCATTAGAGGAAATGAGTACAACAGAATTAAATTCAAAATTGAAAAAAACAATAAAACCAAAATTTGGATCTATAAATTGGAATTACAAATTCTTAAGAAAATAATGAACAAAACGCAACTTGAATGGCTTGAATGAGAGTTTTAACGAATGAGATATGATCAAAAGAAGAATGTTTAAATAGACGACAAATAAAAGAAGAATATTTATATAGGTGACAAATAAGTTCCGAAAATTCAACTAACTTTTCCGAAATCAAATAGGATTAGATACCTAAACCCAAATCCTTTGTAGAATATGATTTTTTACACTTTCTTGCAGCCCAAGTCGAAAGAATTCAGACCAATTTTCCAATCTGAAAAGGTTTTTATTTTCTTTTCCTATTTCGATAAGGATTTTGTTTCAGTTTCCTCTTTCAAATCGGATTTCCTTTTTATTTTTCTCTTTCAAATCGGATTACCTTTTATTCTTTCTTTTTCAGCAAAAAATTCAAATTTCAAACACTAGATAACTCTCGCAGTCAGAATCTTATTCCCCAAGCAAGTAAAATTCGAGTACAATTCCCCAAATTTTAAAAAAATTGCAAATCAATCCCAAAATTTTGAAAATTACAAAACTGCCCCAAGTTTTTAGTTTCAAAGCTTGGATCTCGATTTCAAAACCCAAAAATCTGCTATCCTTTGTTTTTATTTTTTTAAAAAAAGCACGAATTCTCCTATTTAAAACTTGGAATAAGAAATTTGCGACAACTTCCTCTCGATATAAACAAACTTCGAGGTATTCAAGATCGTAAGAATCAAGAATATGACACTATATATGGAAAATGACACAAAAGTTTTTTTGTATAAAGTTTAATCAATAATTCAAGATCACGGAATCAAAGAACGATAAAAGAAAACAAATAGGATTATGAGCATTCAATAATTTTTCAGAAGAGCGGACGAAAAATATCACAAGCACATAAACCGTATAAGCTACCTAAAAGCTACAAAACTGACTGAGAGGTGAAGGCGGATAATACTTGTTAACGCTCACATCCTTCGACGTCTTCCTAACATGGATGAAGGAATGTTAACGTGGATGCGAGACCCATGACAAGGAATGTTGAGCCCATCCCGATATGTGGATATGAGCACGTAATGGAGTTGCAGAATAGTTTGTAGATCTGTGGAGGAAAGGGAGAAATTGCAGAAATGGAGAAGCCCCAAATCGGCAAAAGCCCTGAATCGATAATTTTGTGAATTGGTTTCAGATTGTAAATTTGTGAGCATAGTGTTTTTTCTTCTTTCCCGTTGTGAGCAGGAATATTTTGTATTCCGATTGCAAGTGGGAGCAGGGTGATTTTGTAAATGTGGTAAGTATGTAAATTGAGTGGTGCTGTGATGGAGGAAGGCAAACAAATATTGGGATGTGTAAATAACTCGGCAAAGAGGAAGGCAAAGAAACATTGTGATGATGTGATTAATGTTGTTCATCACTTTTTCTTTCACGATATTGTTTGCTCAGAAAAAAGAAAGTCTTTTGAGAGTTGTAAAATTTTAGTTCTTCAAGGGTAGGTTAGTCTTTTAGTGTGTTAAATCTAACCTAAAATGGGAAGTGTGCAGAGTTGTCTAAGACAATCCAAAAAGGAAAGTGTGCAGAATCGGCTGAGAGGAGTAATTGAATTTCAGTATGTATTAGAATTCATTTTTCAAGAAAATAAAAATATAATACATATTATTTGTTGAATTAAAAATAAAATACAAAGAGTATATGAATGTAATTTAGAAACTAGGGTAAAATTATGTATATAGTTAGGGTTATACGGGTATACAGATTGGGTCTGGGTCTTAGTATTTTAGACCCGGACCCAGATCCGAATTTTAAAATGTAAACCTAGACCGAGACCCAGACCCGAACCCGGATCCGGACCTAGACCTGATGGGTCTAATTTTTTTGACACATACCTGACCCAACGGGTCTAGACCCGGCGTATCTGGGTAGGGTCTTAGACCCATGATCATCCCTACTTGCGAAAACTTTGAACTGTGGAATTAAAAGTTTTGATCTAATGAAGGGATTTGCAATCACTCAGTATATCGCAAAAAATGATCATAACTAGCCCTCGAGATTATGAGCAACTCAAAATTTTATGACCTAACTAGCCCGCAGGATAAGGTCACAAATTGTATTATTACTTAATTAACCGCATGATTAAGCAACAATGAAGAATTCTCGCATGCAAAGAGTATAAACTCAAAATTCTGAATATATGATTGATACAAAGGTGAATACATATATCGAGCAAGTCCCCTATCTATAGGACTTGGTTCGGCCAAACCCTAATCCCAATCAGAACGGGATTTGGTAATTTCTGTCAAAAACTGAATAAACTTATGGCAGTTTAAAGAAGTTAAAACCATATCTAACTAAAAAACCTAAAATAAACTGAATCAGGGCCACAATCTTCCAAGCCACACCTTGGATGGATATTGTCTTATCTAATTCTAGTCAAATCGGAACTAAATATTTTAAACGCTCATGGACTGATTTCGAGATTAATCTCTTCAAAAACCCACATGGACTAAATTAATTCCTGAAATTCAAAATGAAATTATTTACAATAATTTATGACGGTCATACTACCTCATTAAAACCCCGATGGGAAAAAAGAGTATAGTGTTCTTCATGATGTCTTCACTTCCTCGACACTTTTGAACAATTTATCCAAGAACTTGTTGATGTTGATTTCTTCATTAATTCTTCATCATGAAGTTGATCCATCAAAGTATTTTAATTCGCATATCTAAGCTTTATTCTTGGCCAAGTCATAGAACCTTCCATGTCACTTAGAGGATTCCGAACATATTCTTTAATTGTTTGATCAAGCTATGGTGGTAGTAGTCTTGGCATTTGCATCAACTATAAAGCTGGAGATGAACAAGGCGTATGAGAGAATTTCATGGACTTTCCTGGAAGCAGTATTAAGAAAGTTGGAGTTCCTAGATTGTTGGATACACATGATCATGCAGTGTGTGGGGACTGTGTCTTATATCATATTTTTGAATGGAATTCAATCTCAGGAATCAGGTCCCATCAGAGGTCTTAGGCAAGGATGCCCCTTATCCCCTTATTTGTTTATATTATGTCAACAAGTACTTTCATCTGCTTTGAAGAGGCCGTTGCAAGATGGGAGGAAACCTGGTATTGCAATTTCAAGAAGGGGACATAAAATCTCACACTTAATGTATGATGACGACTACCTGTTTTTTATGGAGAACATCCAGTTAGAAATTAAAGCATTGGCACAAAGACTGGACTCTTATGCTAGGTTTTCATGCTAGAGAATTAGTTTTGAAAAATCTTCCTTCTTTGTCAATCCTAATACTCAACAATGGTGGCAAACATGGGCTATGTATGCTCTCTATATTCATAGGAAGGGGTTATCAGATAAATATTTTGGTGCCAACATCCTGCCTGCTAGAAGGAAACTCAGATGTATGAAAAATTGGTTTCTAGGTATAAACGTAAAATAGAGAAATTGAGGGATGAAGGTATATATTTGAATGGCAGAATCACTTTGGCAAAAACTGTTGGAAAATGATTGTAAAACAAGTTGAATATCGTCAATTTTTGGGCTTTGTTTTGAGTTGGTCTCAAACTTAATTAGGTTCAGTGGGCATCGGTTTTGGATTCTCCTCTGCGAGTACTATAAAATCGAATGTTTAAACTCTCAAAACG
>JAULKM010072083.1:0-11911 GCA_032355605.1 Rubia tinctorum
TGAAGGCGAGGTGAGGGTCCGATGGTGATGGGTGGCAGGGGGGATGAGGTGGGAATTGAATTAGGGTTTCATATTTAATATATATATCAATAAGCTTTAATGG
Organism: Rubia tinctorum; assembly: GCA_032355605.1. Classification (NCBI taxonomy): domain Eukaryota; kingdom Viridiplantae; phylum Streptophyta; class Magnoliopsida; order Gentianales; family Rubiaceae; genus Rubia; species Rubia tinctorum. The sequence continues at coordinate 104 of JAULKM010072083.1, forward strand.
TTGAGATTAAATCAACAGAAGAAATGAATGGTTAAGATGAAACCAAGTTGGCTTTTTTTAAGTACCTAGCACCGGTATGAAATGGACAATACCGGTACCTATGTACATGAAAAACAGCTGCTTATGGTTGCGTTAGATGGTTTTTTCTTTCTTTTTGGAACCCGAGATTAAACCCATGAGATTTTTCTAAGCACCTAATACCAGTTTGAATTGGACAATACCGGTGCCTATGTATATGAAAAGCAGCTGCTTAGGGCTTCTTTAAATGGTTTTTTTCTTTCTTTTTGGAACCTAAGAGCAAACCCGCAAGAGTTTTTCAAAGTACCTAGCACCGGTATGAATTGGACAATACCGGTGCCCATGTATATGAAAAGAAGCTACTCTAGGCTGCTCTAAATGATTTATTCTTTCTTTTTGGAACACGAGATCAAACCCGTGAGAATTTTTCTAAGTACCTAGAACCGGCACAAATACCAGTTATAAAAAAACTATCATAATAAAATGAAAAAAATCATAGCTCACTAGAGTTTGATTGAAATGAGCAGAGGAAGTGCTGAGAATGGGATTCACTCGGGCTTTGGTGATGTTGATTTCTTCATTTATGGTGCCCTCGATCTTAATCCAAGCAAGTAAATCCTGCTACACATCGTAATCTATCAACTGAAGGAGGGAATCTTCAATTCAAGGGTTTTAAATTTCTTCGCAAAATCATGTTCAACGACGGAGGGTTCAGTTCCGATGGTGATGAGGCATTGCAGCTGTCATCATGGCGGGTATGGATGAAGATATTGGAGGTCGTTGGTGGTGGAGGTCACCGGGGGTGGGTAGAGATGGAGGTCATCGAGGGCATGATGGTGGAGGCGAAGAGTGTGTATGGTGGTGAAGGGTGGGGGGCATGAGGTGGTGGGAATAGAATTAGGGTTTCATATTTAATATGTATAGCAATAAGTTTTAATGGTTGAGATTAAATCAATAGAATAAATTAATGGTTCGGATGAAACCAAGTTGGCATCCCTTTTTATTTGTTTATTTTAAGTACCTAACACTGACATGAATTGGACAATAACGGTGCCTATGTATCTGAAAAGCACCTGCTTAGAGCTTCTTTAGATGGTTTTTTATTCTTTATTTTTGAAACCCGAGAGCAAGCCTGCATGATTTTTTCTAAGTACCTAACAACGGTATGAATTGGACAATACCAGTGCCTATGTATATGAAAATCAGCTGCTTAAGGCTGCTTTAAATGTTTTTTCTTTCTTTTTGGAACCCAAGATCAAACCCGTGAGTTTTTTTCTAAGTACCTATTACCGGTATGAATTGGACAATACCGGTGCCTATGCATATGAAAAGCAGATGCTTAGGGCTGCTCTAAATTGTTTGTTTCCTTTTTGGAACCCAATAGCAAACCTGCGAGATTTGTTTTTAAGTACCAAGCATCAGTATGAATTGGACAATACTGGTGCCTATGTATATGAAAAGAAGCTTCTTAGGGTTGCTTTAAATGGTTTTTTCCTTTCTTTTTGGAACCCGAGAGCAAACCCGCAAGAATATTTCTAAGTACCTAGCAGCGGTATGAAATGGACAATACCGTTACCTATATATATATATATGAAAAGGAGCTGATTAGGACCTCTTTAAATGGTTTTTTCTTTCTTTTTGGAGCCCGAGAGCAAACCTACAATATTTTTTCTAGGTACCTAGAAACGGTAAAAATACCGGTGCCTAAGTAACAAATACTGGTGTTAACTCTAATATTTTTATATTTAAATCAATCCCTCAAAAATTTTGAATGAAATTTTGGAAAATATATTTTCCCGCCCTAACTTAGATGCGACGAATCCCAAAATTGAAGAGACAAATACAAAATTAAAAAAGATACGATCGCGTGTTAAAAATTTGGTCTACAATGGGTGAATGGAAGTGCCTCTAACATATTTATAAAAAATTACGCTATGGCCCAAAAATTTGTTACAACATTATCCTTTTCTCGAAAACATACAATTTTTTGTTATTCTTGTATAAATATAGAAATATAAAATAAATGATTATTTTGTGAAGTGTTTGAAAGGGCTAGTACATGTTCTAGAGGAATTTAGAGCTGATTACTTAGAAGTAAGAAAGGGAAATCGTAAAGAATTACAAATTTGTTCCTGTGCCCAATTGTTGATAAATATTCGGTTACGTACTTGGAAAATACAATAGGGGTGTATAGGATAGCATCACGTTCGAGGGGATTTCAATTTGGAGTTACGAGTAAAGTTTTTACCCTTTGCACTAAGGTCCCTCCAAGAAAGTTGGAGTTGTCGAATCATGAAATTGGCGACACCAAAATGAAATTAAATAATATACGAATGATTTTTTTTGATTTGAGTATGCATGAGTGAACGAAAGGGCCTCTAAAGGCAACATTGATTACTTCTACACAATCTTGGAAAATTACACTATGGTCCAAAATTGTGTCACCCTATCATCAATTGCTCCAAAATATACAATTTTTATTATTATTGAAAAAAGGTAGAAACATTAAATAAATGAATTTTTTGACTAAATGTTGGAAAGCGCTATTACATGTTCTAGAGTAACTTAGAGTTGATTACTTATAAGTAATAAAGGGAAATTGGAAAGGATTGCGAATATGTTCTTGTGCCCGATTGTTGATAAATATTCTTGACGGACTTGGAAAATACAATGGGGGATGCATAGGGTAGCATCACGTTCGAGCATATTTGAATTTTGAGTTATGTGTAAAAATTTACCTTTTGCACTTATGTTCCTCAAAGAAAGTAGAAGTTGTCGAATAACAATATTGGCGACACCAAAATGCAATTCAATAATATACAATTGCGATTTTACAATTTTGGCAAGTATGGATGAATTACTTATACACAGTCTTCAAAAATTACACCATGGCAAAAAATTGTGCTACCCTTTCATCCATTACTCCAAAATATATGATTTTTTTATTCTTGCAAAAATATAAAAATATTAAATAAATGAATTTTTTGGTGAAATGTTGGATAGCGCTAGTACATGTTCCAGAGTAATTTAGAGTTGGTTACTTATAATTTCATTTAATGTAGTTCTAGAACCGATATATTATCCCCGATACTGCTGCTAGCTATTTTCGCACTAAATTTTACCCGCCAAAATTACTATTTCAAATTATAGGCACCGGTTGTAGCACTGGTATATGTCATTTATCCCTATACCGGTACTGACAAATTACCCTCCTTAACGCATTTTCTTCTTAGGCACTGGTATCTGGCATCGGTAATCTGAGAACTGGTGCTGGATTGATTCATATGCACCAGTATTTTGATTTATTATCCCCTCAATAGTGCATATGTTTCAATAGCACCGATATTTCCCCTGCCAGCAATAAATACTAGTGCCTATCTATATGTTTACTAGTAGTGATCGTAGGTTGTTTCTTAACATTACAAGAAACTAGATTAGCACCAAGGCATCTAATAACCATATGTAGACCTACGAGTCTCCAAACAATGAGCCTAATTGATATCAGAATAGCCATATACTGGAGGGGTGGATAGATTTGCGTAAAAAGGGAAACCATAATGAAAAGTACCATAAACATAGCCAAAATATGAGTGTCAGCCTGAAAGTGGTCACTAGTGGGTGCCTTCATAAACTAACTAATCGTGTTGACATCATGAGACAAGTCGGGACGTGTGATCACCAAGTACTGAAGTGCATCAAAGAGCGAATGATAAAGAGTGGGATTACCAAACAACTTACTGGAAGAGCTGAGGAGCTGCGAATAAGCCATGGAAGAGGTGGCGATAGGGATTGGATTTATCATGCCAGCTTGAATCAGAATCTTCTTGGCATATCTTTCCTGACCAAGGAATAAGCCATTTAAAGTAGGAACACCCTCCAACCCCAAGAAATATTGTAAGGTGCCAAGTTCGAGGATCTTAATATCACGACTCACACGATTAATGACTTACGAATAAGCGCACCATCATTCCATTTGAGAATATATCATCAACATAAACCAAGAGATAGAGTAAGGTGGCACTTTTTGAAAACAAAAAAAAATAAAGTGTCTCATGAGCTGTAAGTAAAACCAATGCCAATGAGGAAGGATTTGAAGTGTTGAAACCAAGCACGAGGAGCCTGATTCAACCCATAGATGACCATGCACAACCGACAAATAAAATTAGGATGCATAAGGTCTTTGTAACTAGCATATTGCTCTATGTAGACCAGAGAATAAGGAATCCCATTCTGGAAGGCATTTTAGACATCAAACAGAGGTAACGACCACTTACAAAGAATAAGAAGTGACTAGACGGTGAGAACTGTAGATGCCTTGACCATAAGACTGAAAGTGTGATCATAATCAAAACCCAAAAGTTGAAAAAACCTTGCACAACAAGTCCCGCTTTTATGACCATTGCGAAAATTAAACCGTTGATGTGTTCATTTTATATAGTAGTTTTAGGATATTTTGGACCAACTTTTGTTTGTTTTTGTGCTTTAGATCTTGGGTTTTCCTTCAACTTCTCTTAGGAGAGTTAAGAGTGACTTTTGCACTTTTCTCCTTTTTCTTTGAAATTTTGTGTGATAAGGCAAAATATTTGAAGAATTGAAGATTGCATTTGAGGGTTGAAGACGATGAAGACATGAAGAAGAAAGCTTGAAGAGGAAGGCTACAAAGATAAGAGAATTGAAGTTTCAAGGCTGGTTTTTATACCTGTTGTGAGAGTAGGAATCCTCTCACGGCTTGCGATGGCACCTATTGCGATGAGTGGGATTCACTCACAACTCACGACAGATCAGCAGCAAGTGGAATTTTTAATCCTTTCTCTTGTACAATAAATATCACTTCTATGCTCTCATTTCTTATCCTTCTCTTGGTCAAATCCTCTATTCTTCAAAACCTAGTTAGTTCTTTTTTTCATTTTAGTTTTTGTTTGATTTGCTTATGAATGTTAGTATAAATTTTAGTAGCTAAACTTATCTCCTGGGGGCAATTTATTGAGCCTTCCAAACCCATGTAGGGAGAAACATTTATTGCTCATTTATGAATCTTAATTATTTTGCATTTATTGTGAGATGAATGTGGTAGATTACTTCATTTATGAGATTAGATGTTTGAGAATATGAAATGTTTGTATGACTACATGTTAGGAACTAGGAAATGTGCACAATTTCTTACCTCTTTGGTTATTTGGCATGATGTCATTGGTAAAATACCTTTAGGCTTCTATTTTCTAAAGTGATCATTGGTGAGTTTTACAAATAGTCGTTGAATGCTTTTATAAATTAATCATCTTCAAAATGGAAGTCGTAGCAGCCACAATATGTAATCAAGATGAATAAATGGGTCATCATTTTTATGAACTGTATATAAGAGGCTTGGAAGTTGAAATCAATTCCGTCCAAGGATTTGTAACTTGTGTTTTAATCCTCTTTTCTTAGTTTGTTGTATGATTAGCATAATTGTATTTAAATGCTAGTTGTTTCATTTTTCATTTCATAACTTAGAAAAACTAAACCAACCCCCCTTAATTGCTTATATATATATATATATATATATATATATTCATATATCAATCCTTATGTGCATGGACACTTAATAAAATCCCTCTTCTTCATAGACGATCCCAATCTGCCACTATCTACTTCATTGTGGTTAGGAAGCATTAGGTCTTATAAATTGTATATTTGAGAGGATGACGACGACCTCCTAAATTTTGGCACCACTGTCGGGGAAGAGGCATATCTTTTTAAATGTTTAGGTATGTTTGTGTGAATGTGTGCTATTTAATTTTGATTTTTTAATTTGAATTTGGGTTAGCTTAGAGACGTATTATTCGAGTTCATGGTGTATTGTTTGTACTCGATCCTCTTCAAAAGAACCCCTACACTACGACCCCACATTAGAATAAACTTTAAGAGTGCTAGAAGGCTTTCCTTAGAATGTGTGAATAATACCCTTCTGGTAACCATTTTGAGGAGCCTACTACTTCCATTGAACATCAAGATGAAAATCCCAATGGACTGCATCAATCCCCTCATCTTCAAGGAGGGAATGTTCCTTTAAGGAATGTTCCTTTGAGGAAAACCATGACTCCTAATTATGAGAAACAACCGATGTTCATCAACTATCCGACGGTTGGACATAATGGCCATTTCGAGCTAAGATCTAGGTTGATACACTTTCTACCATCATTCCTTGGTAGGAAAGGGGAGGATTCCAACAAACATCTCTCCGACTTCCATATGGTATGTTGTAGTATGATTCCCTAAGGAGTGAACGAGAAGCTATACAAGTTGAAGGCATTCCCTTTTTCCTTGAGAGATGTTACAAGGGATTGTGTACACTGTCTTCCCTCCGAGTGCATCTATTCGTGGATTGAAATTAAGAGTAAGTTTCTTGAAAAGTACTTCCCGACCTCTAAATCTGCCCCCTTGAAGAAGAAGATTAGAAAAATCCTTCGATGGCATGAAGATTCTTTCTACGACTATTGGGAGAGGTTCAAGAAGCTCCTTTCGATCTGCTTGTACCATGATTACTCAGAAGGAGACTTGGTATACTACTTTTACACCGGCCTCCTCGAAGAGGAATAATAACTAGTGAGGGGTGCTTGTGGTGAATAAATTGGAAACCAGAGTTCGGGGGAATTGTACGAGAGTTGGTCGAGAAATCAAGGACTTCTAGCTCAAAGTTAAGTTTTTAGTTTTATTTTGATAAATATTAACTTAGGCCATGAGTTCAATAGATCATCTATCATATTAATGCAACAATTATCATCGGTGCCTCTTTTTTCAAAAAAAATTGTCATCCAAAATTTTTCCTATTTAGATCTCCCGGAACACCATTTGGGGTTAGTACATGATATTGGATTCTTATCAGTTGTTTTGTGAAAAATATTGAGTAAATTTATGCGGCTAATGTGGAACATTTTCTTAATCCATTCATCCTTCGTGACCGATTGAAAATTTTTGTGTTGTTAACAAACTTTGAGTTTTAGCTTCTTCTCCAATATCATGTACTAAAAAGGAAACAAAATACTGCAACAGCACGAAGAGGAGTACAATATTGACATCTAAGACTAAAAAATATAATACTTTCTTTTTTCATGAACTAGATTCATTCAAAATGTAAAAATTATATGCATACCCTTCAACTTTTCAACAACGGTACCTGAATTTAAATTTTGCATCAATATCGATACATGCACTTGGGTTTTTTCTCTATTCGTGTTTTTTTCGTCAAACTGAGCTCCTGATCGATACAACACACTCTTGAATCTTAGAAAATAGAATTATTTTTTTCTAATCTAAGACAGGAATTTATTAACAATGTTGTTTATCAATACCATTGCATTAAGATTCCCTCGCTATGCAACTTAAGTGCATGAAATAGAAACTCCTATTACTTCCCAACCTTCCTTGTCGTCGACTTCGTCTTTCGATTTTGATACATCTTATCCATCCTCATCGGTATCATCCTTAGCCTCACCCATGTAACCCATACCACCGCCCATGCAAGACATCATACTAGCCATGTCAATGCTATCCATTTACCCACCCATGCCGCCCATCATACTAGCCATGTCCATGCCGCCCATACCACCACCCATCATACTAGCCATGTCCAACCCGCCCATGACGTGATGCCAAATTTTAAAAAATCCATTCCACCAGTATCTTGATAACCAGTAGCTTCATAATCACCTTCGTGCAAAAAAATTGACTAGTTTTGTGCGGATGCCGCGGAGCTTTTTCTTCATCCATTCATCCTTCGTGAATGATTACTAATTTTTTTTGTTGTCTTTACACTTTGAGTCTTAGCTTCTCCTCCATTATTAAGGATCTAGTTTCATTCTCCCCGAAAAGAAAATAAAATACAGCAACAACACAAAGATGAGTATAATATAGAGATTTAAGAGTCAACATTATGGTACTAGTGATTTTAAAATTTACAAGACATTACAATGCAAATCAAATAGAAATATATTTCACTCCTAATGTGATTTTTAATAAATTAAAAAAATCTAATCCATGCAAATTGTTATTTTGATAATATGAATTTGTTTTCAAATAATTCTATTGTTGTTTAAAAATATATAATGTTGATTAATAATATAAATCCAATCTTTCTCCCCTCTCTTAACCACACACACATAGTGGCGTTAAGTTTTCTCTATTAGTAAAAATAACATACACATATACTTTTTTAATGGATTTGCAACGTTAAAATTGTCGACGAGGCATTTAAACCTCAGTTTTCCTCAAGCTCCACCGTGCGGCACTCTTCCGCCTCCCACAACTACTGTTCACCATCACACCACCAATCGTCCTTCAACCCAAAAAAATTGACTAGTTTTGTGTGGCTGCTGTGGAGCTTTTTCCTATCCATTCAACCATCGTGACAAATTACAATTTCTTGTGTTGTTACCACACTTTGATTCTTAGCTTCTTCTCCATCTATTAATGAGCTAGTATCATTCTTCATGAAACGGAAATAAAATACTGCTGCAGCATGAAGAGGAGTACAATATTGGTTTCTAAGACTCAAGATTATAATACTTTTGTTTGTCATGAACGAGTTTCAATCCGAATATAAACCTTGTATGCATACCCTTCAACTTTTTCATACTATTACCTATATTTAAATTATCCGTCAACATCGATACATGCACTCGAGTTTTTCCTCTTTCCGTGTTTTGTCCATCAATGTGAGCTCCGTCACACTCTTGAATCTTAAAAAATAGAATTACCTTTTTCCAAGCATAAGGCATAAATTAATTAACAGTGTTGTTTACATTAAAACCATTGCATTAACATTCTTTTGCTAAGCCACTTAAGTGCATGGAGCAACAACATCCTTCACTTCCCCACCTGGCTTGTCATCGGCTACGTCTTCCAGTTTTGACTCTTCTTACTCTTACTCTTCCTCATCGTTATCATATTTAGACTCACCCATGTAACCCATACTGCCACCCATGTCATCCATCGTACTAGCCATATCAATGCCTCTCATACACCCACCCATGCAACAAAACATACTAGCCATGTCTATACCACCGCCAATGCCACCCATCATACTAGAAATGTCCATTATGCTTATGCCGCCGTCGGAAAACTTCAAAAAATCCATTCCATGAGTATCTATTCAACCAGTAGCTTCATAATCATCTTTGTACAAAAAAAATGAGTAGTTTTGTGCGGCTGCTGTGGAGGTTTTTCTTCATCCATTCATCCGTTGTGACTGATTACTTGTTTTTTTGTTTTCACACTTTGACTCTTAGCTTATCCTCCATTTTTTAAGGATCTAGTCTCATTCTTCCTGAAAAGGAAATATAATACAGCAGCTGCACGAAAAGGAGTATAATATTGACATCTAAAACTCAAAATTAAAATACTATTGATTTTGAAATTTACAAGACATTACAACCCTTGTCTATAAATCAAATAGTAATATAACTTACTCCTAATATGGTTGTTAAAAAATTACAAAATCTAATCCATGGAAATTGATATTTTGATAATATGCTTTTTATTTCAATGAATTTTATCGGAGTTTAAAACGTATGATAGTGATCAATAATATAAATCCAATCATTCTCCCCTCTCTCTTAACCACAAATGAACACAATGGTGTTAATTTTTTTTATATTTCGTAAAACGAACATAATCACATACATTTTTTGTTAATAGCTTAACGACGTTGAAATTGTCAACAAGGCATCCAAATTCTCAGTTTTCCTCAAGCTTCGCCGAGCGATACTCTTCCGCCTCCAACAACTTTTGTTCACCATCACACCACCAATCATCCTTCTGCCCATCGCTAATACCGACCCACTCTTCACTTATGTGCTGTGACACTAGCTCAGCATCATCAATCCCACACTCTCCTTTGAGAGGCGGCAAAGATTTTATCCCTTTGATTCGTGAATTTTTTTCCCACTAAGAAGCTCGTAAATAAGTACCAATTCCAATATAGAACTCAAATTCAAAGGACTCCGACAACGGAAGTGTTTTAGGATTCAGACGCAAGGATTCCAGGTCGTTGAAGAGGCTTCCTAACTTATATGCAAATTAGCCTAGGTCTAAAATGGCTTTAAAATATCAAAGGTAAGTTTGAAGTTTTTTTATAAATATATACTTAGGCCATAAATTCAATAGATCAGCTATCATATTAACATAATGATTATCATTGGTGCCTATTTTACAAATATTATGAAATCCAAAAAATTCCCTATTTAGATTTCCTAGTACGTCATCTAGAGTTAGTGCATGATATCGGATCCTCATCAGCAGTTTTTTGCAAAAAAAATGTGTAGTTTTGTGCGGGTGCTGTGGAGCTTTTTCTTAATCAATTCATCATTCGTAACTGATTACAAATTTTTGTGTTGTTATCACACTTTGAGTCTTAGCTTATTTTCCATTTATTAAGGATATATTAACATTCTTCCTTAAAGGGAAAAAAATACTGCAGCAGCACGAAGAGGAGTACAATATTGACATCTAAGACTCAAGATTACAGTTTTATTTTTTGTCATGAACTTGATTTGTTCAAAAGACACACGTTGTATGCATACCCTTCAACTTTTCGATTTAGTACCTATATTTAAATTCTCCGTCAACCTCGATACATGCACTTGGGTTTCTTCTCTTTTCGTGTTTTTTCCATCAAAATGAGCTCTTGATCGATGCAACACACTCTTGAATCTTAGAAAATATAATTACCTTTTTTCCTTCTGTAAGATAAGAATTCATTAAAAATGTTTTTAACATTTAAAAAATTCCATTAACATTCCAGTGATAAACCACTTAAGTGCATGGAGCAACAACTTCCCTTACTTCCCCACCTGCCTTGTCATCGGCTACGTCTTCCGGTTTTGATACCTCTTGCCCTTCCTTATTATCATCCTCAACCTCACCCATGTAACCTATACCATAGGCCATGCAGACCATCCTACTGTCTATGACTATGCTACTCATACACCCAACCATGCATCCCATTATACTAGCACAGACTATGCCACCTATACCATTGCCTAAGCCACCGATCATACTACTATCCATGTCTATGGGTCCAAGCCACCGCTGCCAACTTTTGAAAAATCTATTCAACCAGTATCTACGTAAGCATGAGCTTCGTCATCATCTTCATGCAAAAAATTGAATAGTTTTGTGTGGCTGCTGTGGAACTTTTCTTCATCCATTCATCTTTCGTGACTGATTACTAGTTTTTTTCCCACACTTTGAGTCTTAGCTTCTCCTAAATTTATTAAGGATATAGTTTCATTATTCCTGAAAAAGGAAACAAAATACAACAGAAGAACAAAGATGAGTATAATATTGACATCTAAGTCTCAAAATCATTGTACTAGTGATTTTAAAATTTATAAGACATTACAACTCGTGTCTATCAATCAAATAGTAATATAATTTAGTCCTAATATGATAGTTAATAAATTACAAAATCTAATCCAGGCAAATTGAAATTATCGACGAGGCATCCAAAACCTTAGTTTTCCAATTTAGATCTGTAAGAACGTCATCTTAAGTTAGTACATGATATTGGATTCTCATCAGAAGTTTTGCGGAAAAAAATAGTTTTGTGTGTTGCTGTGGAGCGTTTTCTGAATCCATTCATCCTTCGTGGCTGATTACAAATTTTTGTGTTGTTATCACACTTTGTGTCTTAGCTTCTTCTCTATTTATTAATGCTCTAGTATTATTCTTCCTAAAAAGGAAACAAAATACCGAAGCAGCATGAAGAGGAGTAAAATATTCACATCTAAGACTCATGATTATAATTCTCTT
>JAULKM010072094.1:0-27906 GCA_032355605.1 Rubia tinctorum
TGCCCCCAAGGCTTTGTCTTTGTAGTTTTTACTCTTTTTCTTAGGTTGTTGCATGATTAGCATAGTTACTTGACTTTTCTAGTTTTGTTGTTTTTACTTTCATAAATTAGAAAAACCAACCAACCAAAATCCTCTTTTACTTGATTTTATATCTATGTATATATATATATATATATATATATATCTAGGCTTATACTCACCCTTGTATGCATGAACCCTTAGAAATATCCCTCTTCTATGTGGACGACCCCGACTTGCCAAATTATCTACTTAGTTGTATTTAGTAAGCATTTTGGGCTTATAAATTTGTATCTTTGAGAGGTACGGCGACGACCTCCTACACTCACATTGCATGGGTTCACCTCGGGTTGGGACGGTAGCTTTCCAGACTCTCAAGCCTTAAATCGACTCACCAAAGTGGCAAGTTGACCAACTAGCACTTCAAGGCTTTTGATACTTGAAAAGGCTCTTATGTTGAGTTCCTTAATCACCCTTCTCGCTCGCTCTACGAATGCATCATTATTATTTTCCAACTGTGCGATTGCCTCAAGAATCTCCTCCCAGTCCAACTTATACAATGGAGCATTGGTGTTGGAAGGTCCTTCTCCCCTCGGGTTGGGTTGAGGCGGGCCACCTTGATTGTACCCTTGGTTGTTATCACGCTAGTAGAAGTTTGAGTGGTCGGGATATCGGGGATTGAATGAGTTTGCATAGGGCTCCTGTCAATCTCCACCTTGGTTCCCTCGCAACCCTTGTTGTTGCCCTCTGAAAAATGCCTATTCCTGCCATTGAAATCTAAAGCCTGCATCTCCTTGAAGTTGTCCACCATTTGTGGGCATGTGTCGGTCAGGTGATCAAGATTTTAAATACCACACACCTTTACTTCTTGTGATCTCCCTCTCATTTGTACCATTAGCTATCTCCTCGAATAGTTTTATTCCATCTTTGGGTCTTGTGTTTGCTATAGAACCATTACATGCTGCATTCACCATGTGTATGTCTTAATCGCATAAGCCTTCAAAGAAGTAATAAACAATGTTGCCTTCCTTGAATGAATGATAAAGAAAACTAGCCAATAGCCACTTGAACCTCTCCGAGCACTTACACAAGGACTCGTTTGCCAGTTGTGAAATATTGGATAGTTGTTTCTTCAAACCTGCAGACTTTGAAGTCGAGATGTATTTCTCAAGAAATCTCTGCTTCATGTCCATTCAGGAAGTAATGCAGCCATGTGGGAGGTTATAGAGCCAATCTTTGGATGCGTCTCATAGAAAAAAGGAAATGACCTCAGATTGTAGTCCTCATATGAGATCCCGGTGATTTCATATTGGTTCAAACCAAATGAAACTTCGACAAGTGTTTGTTGGGATCCTATCCGGCTATCCTATGGAAAGTAGGCAAGTATTAGATCATGCCGCTCTTAAGCTCACAATCACATTAGGTGGCAAAGGTGAGAAAACTATGCAGAGGGGTTGACTCTCCAAATTTAAAGCCATCAACTCCCTAAGTGTCTGATTGTCTTCTACCATCTCGACTCCTTCTTCAACAAAAATAGGCGGTCATTGTGGAATCTCTCCTCCAGTTCTCCTCCTCCTTCTTCTCCAACCATGTACATTTTCTGGTAGATAGTGTAATGTTCCTAAGTTTGTAGTACATGTATGTACCATAAACAATAAACTAGACTACTATTCCCAAAAGAAAACACTAGCAAACAGATTAGAAGTAACCGGAATAACTATCGAAAAAGGCAAGACCTGTACGCAAATACCTTCAACCCGAGGTACCGCAGTCACCCCAACTTCCGTTGGCGCGAGGAGAATCAAGTTCAAAGGTACAATCGAGGCGGGCAAGCTCCACCTCAACCCTATCCAAGGGGAGAAGGCCTTCCAACAACAAATCCACACTCTACAAGTCGTATCGGGAAGAAATATTGGAAGAAATCTATCAATTGGCTAAGAAGCATGATGTCTTTGCAGAGAGAACAAGGCATGAAATTGAATATATCAGGACTAGGGCATTTTTGAACATAAAAAATCTTGAAATCCAAGTCAGGTTTTTTCGAACAAGCTGACTTGAGGCCAAAGAGTCCAGCAAGTTTCTTTCCCAACCAGAGATACATATGATTAAATGTGAGTACTTTGAGCCTAAGGAGCAGGAAGGAGATGCATGAGACCGAGAAGGAAATCTCGCAAGAAGACAACTTGGTTGTGGAGAGCAACAAAACCAACTTGGAGGAGTATGATTTGGTTGTAGAGGAAGATCCCGTCAAGGAACTTTTGCCACCCAAGGCAAGGGTGAATCTTCCATCACCTTTCCCTAGTGTACTTAGGGGAAGGGTGAAGGTGACAACCATTGATGAGCACATTCGTAAGATCTTTGAGAAAGTTGAGGTTAGCGTTCCACTTTTGGACTTGATTAGGCTTGTGCTTTATTATGCTAAATTCTTGAAAGTTGCATGCACTAAAAAGAGGAACAAACCACTTAGGAAGTTAGTGAAATTGAAAATAGGGGGAGTGGTTACTCTTAATCATAGAAATTTTCCCAAGAAATGTGATGACCCTGACATGTTTTAAATTCCTATTTCTTTAAGTGGTAAATTGGTGAAAAATGCTATGATTGATCTTGGAGCATCTATCAATGTTATCCCTTTTTCCTTTATGAGAACCTAGACATAGGCAAACTTAGAGTATGGTAATTATCCAATTAGCTGATCACTCCCAATCTATCCCTCGAGGTTTAGTTAAGGACGTGATATTTTTTGGCGTATTTATATGTTCTTGATATATGGCACAATGGTGGTGCACCCTTAATTTTTTTAGGGAGACCTTTTCTTAAAACGTTAAGAATAAAAATAGAATTCAAGCTAGTTTCCTTATTATCATGTTTTCTTATTATCATGCATTCGACACACTTATTATGATGTTTTATTTTATTGATTGCTATTTTTTATTAGGTTTATACGACAAAGGATTTGGGCAACCATTATTGGTTTTCTTGTCTAAATCTAGAGTTTTGTAGACTTAAATGAAGCTAATGGACACTTGTATTCACGAGAACCTAGATTCTTCTTTGTGATCTTACAAATAGGTTGCTCGTGAGTACATTTAATCATCATTTTGTAGAAGGCCATCCACGAGGGTGGTAGAAGGTATTTGAAGGTCATTTGTAAGAATGGTAGAATATCGAAGGTAATTAATAATGATGGTAGTAGATTGATGGTCATAGACTCCAAGGCAAATTTTAAGTTTAAGAATGTCAAGAATGGAAGACGGTGCCAATCAGCCAAACCAGCCGGTCGGTGACCTACCAGCACGGGCCTTTGCAGGAGCCAACACTAGCCGTGTACGGTCTGTGAAAACTAGCTAGAACGGACGGTGAAACTTTATATGGGCCCTTCAACAACCCTTACATGGGGCATGCACATCCATGCAGGCTACGACATCAACGTTCCAAAATCACTCCCAAGCGACTAAGTATGGGCGCAGAACATTCCGTTTCACGCGGTCTACGTCGTTCCAAGATCCAAAAGAGATGTCAGCCCACGGGGTGTGTAACAAGAATGGGCCGCGCCATTTTTTAGCTAAAATTCTGGACCATGCTTAACAACACGAAGACAAAAAATAAGAAGTTCTAGACCAAGCACCAGCCCAAGGTTTGTGCCGGTCCATGCGCTCCGCCTGGCACGAAGCAGCACGACTTATTTCAATTCGTCAAGCCCGTGTTGCACAGGCAGTGTAATATAAAGTACCAGCACACTGCCAGTGTCGGTTCGTACGGCCTACCCGAAATGAAGCCACACGACCCATTTTAGTCCTTGCGATGCTTGCTTGCACGAGGCTGCACTGGCCGTGCTAGACCAAGCACCAGCCCACTAAGCTACACAAGTCGTGATGTACTGCATGCCCTGCGCTAGCATGGTCGTGCACAGACCGTGCTATTTTCCACTGGCCATGCAAATTGCTGCTTCTAGGGTTTCTAGGCCGCCCAATTCCCTATTACCATATATATGGACCTATGTATACTGGGGTTTATGTTAATGCTCATTTTAGACTTCGAGATTAGACTAGAGAGAGAATGTTCTCTTCCTTTTCTCAAGGTTCTTTTCCTTTCTTCTCTTTATTTTTCTTTGGCCCAAAAGTGTTAAATCCACTTAAATACTTGGGTTTAATGCTTAGGGAGTAGTTTATCTACTTGAAGATTGTTTTTGTATTCATAAATTAATGTTAGTTTTGTGAGATTCCCTAGATCTACCTATTTCTATGTGTTTGTGATTATTATGTTTGCTTGTTCTTCATGTTCTTGTTCATTGCATGATTGTTGCACTAAGATTGGTACATATGGTAGTCTACTTACATGTTGGTGCAATTATTGATACCCCTCGGGGAGGGAAACCTATATGTGCTTGGGGTAATGATAGTCCATAACCGTGTGGGTGTGTGCACGTGGGTTGCCGAGTCAATATTATGAATGACTATACACTAGTAAGCTGGCAAGTTGGTTTGAAGCATTACGGGTAGAGATAGCTAGAGTAGCGAACTAGGGTTAGCTTTGCAACCCTAGAGCCATAGATAAGGTGTTTCACCTTTTTTTCCTTTTTAGGGCTAAGGAGAATCATTTGTGGTGTAGTGCACATGACTTAATAGCACGAGGTAGATTCAGATATGCACAGCAGGCGATGCTGGTGGAAGATCACATGTGCACCCTACGTGACAAGTATGGGGAGGTATTGACCATTGACCACACCACGTGTCACAAACACCAAAATAGATTTATAATTATTATATGTGATGGAATCTAGGATCGAAACTACATTAACCATGTCACGCAAATACTCCCAAAGTGCTAGTTTATATAGTTTATTCTCTGTTGACTTGCATGATAGTAGTTGTTTGAGAAACCCCCCCCCCCCCAAAGCTTGTTTTAACAACACTAATTATTCCTAATGTACGATCGGATTGACAACCCGAACGAGGCTCTGTGCAATTGAATCTTAGATACGTAACATCTCTATGGATGACCCCAATAGTTTTCACTGTCTACCAATTTTGGTAGCATAGTAGTAGGAACGGGAGGAACAATATAAATTTCTATCTTTGACCTCCTTTAGTTCCCTCTCGGGTTAATTGAGTGGATCTTCCATGATTTTTTAATTTGCGACTCCGGGAGGGGGCGGGTCACTGGCCTAATTGACATATGGTTCTTTTGTTTTGTTGGATTGGTTTATTTTCTAAGATCTTTGGGGTTTTTTAGTCACCACTTGCAACTGAATGATTCCTCAAATTTCCTAAATGGTAAGACACAATTGTTCGAGGAGAGAACCAAAACAGTTAAAACTCCATATTAGACCCTACGTTTATAGTGAAAATACCGAAATAACTTTGACTTTTTATAGAAAATGATTATCCAACCCTATTATTTATTGATACGCGTTGATCTAACCCAATAACTTATTAATAAGTGTTGATCTAACCCTATAATATCAAATTACTTCTAAGTTCTAAATTAACCCTTATAAAATCTGAACAAATACATATGAAATGCACATTTTTTAATTATCGCATTCCTGTTCTTAGGTTCACCTGATCCATCTATTGGATGTTCAAGCACTGTCTTTGGAGCCTAAATAAGCTCAACAATCTACACACCCCAAATAACCAATTAAAATGATGTTGATCATCTCCACACAAACCTAAACATATTTGTATCAATATTTTTACCTTTCTAGATATACCCCTTCTTGCTTGGCCTCTTACATTTTGACTCCCTTGGGTGTTGGGAATGGAGGTGTCTTCCATTTGCAATTTTAAAATTAAAAGAAGACAATATTATTAGAGATTTGAACATTAGTTTTAGAAATTGGTTAAATGTAATGGCTAAATTATACCTCGTTCCGAGTTACCGGTTTTCCCACTAATGCTAAATCACCAGCCTGCTCATAAGTATTTGCTTGATCCCCGGTTATTTCCTACAATGGTCAAACTACATCATGAAATGCACCAACAATTTAATCACGTCCAACAATATTCATATCCAAAAATTTACCTTTCCTGGTCTTCTCCCCTTTGCGAGACGCCCGTCAATTGTGGTAGATTGACTCAAAATCTTTTCACTGGACAGCTACCACCCGCGGAAGGCTCATTTTTACCTTTGTTTGATGGGGGCCTAGTGCTACCATTTCCTCTGGATCTTCCCCTCCTTGAATGACCCCTTGAATTTTATACTTGCTTAGGTGTTAGGAGTTGAGGTCCCTTCCACTGGTTCCTAAAATAAATAAAATTTAATAGTGATATTGGAGACAAAAATATAGTTACATATATATGATAAAGGGTTGTTTTTACCACTAAATTGGTACATGGGCGACCGTTCTTCTTTCCTGTTCAGCCACTTTCTTCTCCTTTGTCGTGGCGCCACCTTGACAACCCTCTTGTTGCATCCGTACTCCCCACAATTCCCACATCTGTACCTCGACCTCATAGGGTCATTTTCCAAAATTCCTTGTTGCTATTAGTCTTCGGCCTTTGAACCCGTCTGTGCAACCAAGGAGGATCACATGGTGAAACTGCTTCTGATTCTAGCCATTTTGCTGCAAATATTTTTCTTTATTCCTCTCCTGTTTGCTGCATTTTCCCATGCTAGCAAACTCACCAAAAACTTTACGAAGCCTTGCAATCTTCACAATCCTTGAACATATTCATTAAATCCTCCTTGCTGCGCCATAAAATATTCTCCAACGGAGGAGCCTAGTACGTGAAACTCAGTTCCATCTTGTTCCATGCCTCTGGATCGCAGATGAAAATTTCCATTAAATCGGACTTCAACACAACGTGAGAATAACAATCAGGATTAATGGCATACAATACCTTCGACCTATCACCATGCCAAAGTGTAATCGCATACATATCTTCCTCTTCGTGCAAATTTTCAACACTCATAACATCATTTCATATGGGAAAATAAAACACCGACATCATCAACACTGACACATTAGCCACAACAAAGGTAACAAATTATAGCAACTACATAAAAAAAGTCAACATAATAAATCCATAGCAAGAAAATAATATTACAACAATTCAAATCACCACAAAAATTAAGAACACATAGCCCATGTTCTGAAAGTACATGAAATGAAACCCTACCACATCCATTTTAGGATTTCACAACCAACCCTTGATTAACACGATACACAAACCTTACACTGCCAAGAAAAACAAACCCTAACATCTCCACAAGTTCAGAAATCACAATAAAACCAGAAAAATATAAAATATTAAAATCCTAGATAATTCACCCCATTCACACATTTTACCCATAAATCTCAAACAATGAACAAAATCAACTCTATAAGGGGAATCAGAGGTAAGGAATGAGGAAATATAGAGGACATATTGATGAGTTCTTACCGTTTTAGATGAAGCCCTGTTTTAGAGGGTGAAGCTACCGGGAGAGACAAGAAAACGTAATCAAGAGGCATGTGTAAGTCAGAGATACGCCAAGACGTAGACGATGGGAAACGTCCGTTGGTGGCAACAATCGGTCAAAAGACAAGTTGTCTTGGTCTCTGTGCAACCACGGGAAGGAGATGACACTGCCTTTGAGCGGCAAGAAAACTGGGAGTGAAGAATAAAATGAAAGAGGAGAATAGGAGAAATAAGGTAAAGGGCAAAGACGTTATTTCAGTTATTTTTGACTTTTTTCTTTCTTTTTAAAAAAAGGAAGAATGGTATTTTCATAAATTCCATCAGTAAACTAGTTGACTAAAAAGTCAACATGGTCAAAGGTTATTTTGGCACTTTGTGAGAATGCAGGGTTATATTGACACTTTTAGCCTAAAATCAGGGTCATTTTGTACTTTACTCTTAAAGTAAACTAGTGTTTTCCCACCTCTCTATATAAAGAATATTGAAGAGGGATGTTTCTTGGATAGATGAGAAGGGTTGCCAACTGCTGCTAGAAGGAAGGTAGATCACAGGAGACTTAATTAGCCTTCAAATATTTACTTTATAATGCTCCGTTGTTAGAAATTACCCATTCAATTGCATTTTAAAATTCCCATTATGCTTCATAAACAAATGAAAGGGATTGCGTTTATTTTTTATTTTTCAATTTATCAATCTTCAATGAAAATTTTATGATCAAGTAATGGGAAAGACAAATCTTCTAAGTTTATAAAACAATCACTTAATTTTGTTTATTTAAATACTCTATTTTTATTTAAGTATTATAAATCATAAGTTAAACATGTTATAAGATGTGTTTGAATATGAAAAAAATACAATATACATGCTCCCCAGCCCCTTTTTCTCCTCGAAATTTTTTAACCGAAATCAGTCAGGGAATCTGCCACCGCTCATCACTTTTGGTGGCCTTCCCATACCTCCCGTACTAGTCTCTGTAGATCCTTCCTTCCTTATCTCCAGACTTTATTTCCGTCATCTTTCCAAAAGTTTCTTCCACCGACCTCACAGAAAACCTTCTCATTTCTCTCAAATATGATGATTTCTTCAATTTTTAACAGTCTGTGAAGAAAACAAACTATTACCAGTTGTAGCTACAAACACTACGTAGCGGGCTGTGGATGAGACACACCAACACTGGAAAATTCAATTTTCTGATCGGCCGGCTTAGAGAGGTGATAGAGAATCCACAAATCCAAAGTTTGTCGTTCAAAAGAGGCTGGCATACATGCGCCACCATCGATGGCCACGCTGGGATAGCCTTTGCAATGGGCCGCCTTGGCTTGTAACTCCACACCGTCGACACCAACACATTGTTCTGCATTCACCACTCCGCCATCCAGAGTCAAATCTATTTCTTTCTCTCTTTTCCCCCCTTCATTTTCCTTTTTTTGTCTATTCAATGGGGGGTGTTCTTTAATTTTCTTTTATCACCAATATTTTTTCTCTTTCTTTTAGATGATAACTGGGTTGTCTCTTTGTTTTCTTTTCTTTGTTCTATTTTTTAAAGGGTGGCATTTAAAATGATATTTTTGGTTTCAGTATTGGATTAGAATTTTCCTTCTCAATGTATGTTTTTTTATGAACATTTTTTATAGTAAACGGTCAAAAAACTTTATTGACTTCAAAA
Organism: Rubia tinctorum; assembly: GCA_032355605.1. Lineage (NCBI taxonomy): Eukaryota > Viridiplantae > Streptophyta > Magnoliopsida > Gentianales > Rubiaceae > Rubia > Rubia tinctorum. Next base: position 9,088 of record JAULKM010072094.1, read on the forward strand.
GATGGTTAGGAGAAATTCTATTCAAAGCCATTTATACAATAGACTTTTGGGGATTCTGTGCATAAGGATTCAAATCAGATTTGTAGATTCAGACCATTAGGATGTTTCATACAAGTGATGTACATGAACAAAAGAATGATGTGTGTAAGCAAAGGATGACTTTGAGGGTAAAATAGATGAAAATACTTTGGTATATTTGCGAAAAATATGAAAATTAATGGTGACCCATAGATATTCCCCTAATTTTGGAGTTATGCTGTTCCAGGGAGATGATAGGGCGACGGAGTGACGATTCTCCACTGGTGTTGTTGGACATGTGATTTTCCAGGTGTATGTGAAGTCGTTGGTGTTCTTCCTATATCTGGCGCGGGTCATTGTTAACTTCGTTACTTTGTGATTCCACAGGTGATTTACCTACTTGTGTTACTTAAGTAGACATTGAAGGTTGTAACAGGAAGTGTTTTCTCCAGGTAAATGAAGTGAAGGTGAGAGGGTGTTCCTTTTTATGAATGCTTGTGTTGTAGAGGAAATCTACCGGAGCGGCACCAATTGATAAGAGAAAGGAATTTTCCAAAAGTGATGCTAAATGGTAGCCATAGTGAGTCATTCAAATCACTCCTTTGTAATGTACAACTTGCAGAAACACCAAAAAGTGCCTGATGAAACTCTAGAAGTATGTGTTCCTAATGCATTTAGTATATACTTCATCCGTCCCAGAGAAATTGGCACATTTTGACTTTTGAAAGTCAACTGAATTAATTTTCAACAATTAATATCTTTATATATATGTATGAAAAAATTCATAAAAAATAACAATTTAAAAATAGATGATATGATGAATCCAACAACATATAACAGGATAATAGTTTTACATATATAATAATATAATTTAATGGTTAAAGTTGGCTTAGTTTGACTGTCAAAATAAAAAATGTGGCAATTTCTCTGAGACAGAGGGAGTATTTTGTTGGATTTTACATGGTAGATTGCGATTTAGGTGAGTTTACATTACAAGGAGTTTAGATGGCCATTTTTGGTTTTGTTATCTAAATCCCTTATTTTGTAGTTTATTTAGATCTAATGGATTGTATGTCTCTACAAACGTCTAGATCCATTTTCATGAATTTTCATTTGTATATCGCTCGTAGGCTTTTCGGACTGTGTAGAAAACTACTAGCAAGATTTGTATTAGATAGTAGAAGAATATTTGCAAGAATGGTAGTAGATGGAAGGTCATGAGCTTAAACGTGGTAGTAGATGGATGCGCCAAAGAAGAGAACTCAAAGTCCGGAATACATGAAGACTGGCATGGCTTGTGTACATTTACATGGCCTATGACAAGCCTTTAGCTAAGCAGACTAAGTCTCAGCATGGACCCTGTGCTTTGCATGGGCTATGCTCTAGGATGGTGAAGATCCAGCCTCCAATTCGTGCCCCACCAACTACCGCGCAACCGCGCCATTAGAAGACAAGGAAAATGACTCCAGATGGTGCCCCATGTGCTTTTGCACAGGCCGCACTGCTCATACCTTCTGTGTGCCTTTGCACTAGCCACACACTCAGTTTGGCCAAGAAGTGCCTCCAGTCCACGACCCCTATACTTTTGCACGGGCCGGGTACTATTACATGGCTTATTCTAGCGTGGCTGCTTGAGTTTGAATCCAAAAATAGCTGGACTTATTTTTTCAATCCGATAGATATATTTTTAGGAGGATTTGCGAAAAACAAACCTTGGACATTCATGACTGATCGGCAAAAATTGAGTTATCTAACCTTTTCTGGACTTGGAATGTTGTAGTTTATGGTTGTGCTGGTTGATGATAATTACCTACTACTCTAGTTTAGGGTTTAAGTGCAGATTGTGCTAATTTTCTACATGTTCTTGTAGTTGTGTAATGTTTGCCTGTTTGATATTTGTGCATATATAATTCTACATGTTCTAACTATTTGGTGACAAAAACCCTACCTATTTTAATTAAGTGCGGATATAACCCTACATGTTCTAACTCTGTGCTGATATAACCCTCAATGATTTAAATACATGCATTTATAACCCTACTTCTTTAATTTATGTGCGGATATAACCCGGTATGATTTAAGTATGTGCTAATTTTACCCAACATAACTTAAGCACTGTTTGTTCTTAAATGTAGGGCCTTGACTATGCAATTACTGACCGTGTGCCTCACGCCACACAAAGGAGATGCAGCCGGCACATCAATGCCAATTTCTGTAGAAAGAACCCTGCTGATATATTCAAGAGGTTGTTTTGGAGAGCTTCTATGGAAGATAACAAAAGGGATTTCTCAACATCAATTGAGCATATTAAGGAATTAAATGTTGAGGCTTATCAGTATTTGAACGACCTTGGTGACTCCTTATGGGCTAGACACACTTTCTTGACAACCTTGAAGTGTGACAATGTAAATAACATCATGTCGAGTCTTTCAACAATTGGATAGAAGGGTTGAGAAACAAACCTATACTTACACTAATGGAAGGGTTGTGAAAGAAGTTCATGACAAGGTTAGATGCGAGTTTCAAAATAGTGTGCAACCTCAGATAGTGTTTTGTGTCCACAGACGAAACAAATGTTGAAGCTTGTTTCAAAATAGTCCCGACGAGTTACCTTCAATGATTGATCAGAAACAACCTATGAAGTAATCATTATAAGGTGAGGCTTGATAAGAAGTCATGCGACTGTGGTGCTTGAGATCACACTGAAATACCATGTAGGCATGTCGCTGCAGTACTGTTGCACAAAAGACACCCCCTCCATGGAGCATGTGATGTCATTTTATCTAAAGCAACCTTTGAGAAAGCCTACTCCCACATGACTCCCCCGTACCTCGAAGGTTGTTTTGGACACCTAGCCTGATTGCTCAGCCCTGCCAACCTCCTAAACTGAAGCGTCACATTGGAACACTAAAGATAAAGAGATCGAAAAAGGATTGAGAGGGAGAAGGAAAAGGCAAGACAAGGAAGTGTAGAAAATGGGCAAAATATAAAGAATTTTCAAGGTGGTCCCACAACCAAGGATTAAAATATGTACAAATAGCTATGTATGTTGCAGTATCCCATGTATTAGCACAATTTATCCATTTTTTGGTCCATTAATTTTGAAAAGCTTTTTTAACTAATATGTGATTTTATTTTTATGTAGCAGGGAGTGGATGTGAGTTCACATGCCACTTCATGGGCTAGAGCCAAGCGAGGGAGGCCAGTTGCCAGGGAGGTTTCTATGCAACCTTCAAAGCAAAAAAGGGCTGCAAAGGGTATAAGTTCTAGGGAAACACCAAAGTGATGAAAAACAAGTGCTAATTTAAGTTTGATACCCCCGGCCAAAAGAAGAAGATAGAGAAATGTAAAACCCCCGTGTCAACCTCCACACTCTTATCACTTTCTACTCATTTTGTGGCTGCCCCTAAATTAATGTTGTTGTACTGGTTTAAGAATGTCATGAACAAGAAGTTCACATTCCTAACTTTGACAACGCTTGTGATGATATAGAGAAGCAATACCCACCAACTATCTTGAATGAAAATGAGGTAAATTTCCATATTTTTTTTTATCATTTTGTGGCTGCCTCTAACTTGATGTCGATATAAAGGTCCAAGAACGTGTTGACCATGAAGTTCACATTCCTAACATTGAAAAGACTACTACTTACTATTACCATGCCACTGAGGTAAACATCCTCACTCTTGTTTATGGATTTTATACATACAAAAATGCAGAAATTATGCAGGGGTATTTATGAAGATCCTAATATTATGTAGGGTTATTTATGCACTTCCCATTCTTATGTAGGGTTATATATGTACTTAATAGGATTATGTATGGCCATATCAGCATTTCTTGATTTTTATAAGGTCATATCAGCACTACTAACTTTTTTATAAGGTCATATCAGTAATTTTTGATAACATTATTCTATTGGAGGTACTTAAGGAAACCAAGGATATGATGTCATTCAATTAAAAAGCAGAGAATGAAATTGTTGAACCACAGCCAGAACAAACAATGAAAAAAAGACAGGGCGGACGAGGAGGACTAGGCAAACAATGGGGCGTAGGATAGAGGTGGAAGCTCTGTTTGACACCAAGTGAGACACCACATTATGAAGTTAAATTATTCAATTTGCTTAATTAATATCCTAACTTTCACCCGTTCTCGGGTATAACCTCCATTTGAAGCTGAAGATAAGGGTCAAAAGTTGATGCTTCAAACACTAGATGCTATGGAGAAATAGTTACCAGCCAAAATGCGGATACTTCGTCTAATGTTCATGACAGGAAGGGCGTTCTGGTACAAATTATCATGGAGGAAACACTTCATAGGGAAAACCTAGTTATCGAGGATGAATCGGGTGATATGGCTGGTTCCAATGCAGGTAGTGTTGGAGGAGCGAAATGTAGTGAAGAAGCCACTTGTGGTGGTGGAGGTTCCGGTGGTGATTTTGGTCCAGGTTCAGGGGGATAATGTGGTGGAATAGCTATTTGTGGTAGAGGACCAAGTTGGTGCCGAGCAGGAGGTTGTGAAACCAAATAAACAAGACAAAGGTTTGTACGTAGTGCAAGATACAGTAAGCGCGGACCAGGTCGTGCTGAATGAGGGCACTAAGGAGATTAAGGGCCTAACACCGAGTGTTAAAAGAATTGCACATTTACAACGCCAGTATACTGCTGAGGTATTATTCTTTCTTGTAGTATTCTATTTTCACCTCATGTCCTTGAATTACCTTTAGAACATGAAATTATTTTCTTGAATTCAACTATGCTCGGGAACACCCCCTATGATCGGAGGACTAGAACCAGTCATATAACACACACTGCCGGGAAACAATGTGATCTAAAGCCTCAACATAATGAATCCATCAGACCCGCAAGTAATATGATTATTTGTGATTACGTAAGGTTATCTGCACTTTATAATATTATGTTGGGTTATATCGGAACATCATTAGAATATGTTGTGTTATGAATTCACTTCAGACAAATAATCATTACATTAGTATTCATGGGCATCATTTATTCTTTTCAGTTATAAGGGCCCCGACCACCAAGAGAGATACCTGCATCGGGTATAGGACAACAGGCTACCCAGAACTGCATGTGGGGAAGGACTTTTTTGTGTCAGTGAGAGAGCTGAGAGGTTACTTGGCCCAACTCTAGCTCTGTCGGTGACTACCACGCCCGCAATTGATTTCCCCCTATCAATCTCACGACCACCTCTTCCATCAACACTCAGCCTAAAGAAGAAAATGGGAAGTCCAAAATGAAGTGTGTCACAACCACCTCCAGCTGACTAAACTTGACATTTCATCAACTTCTTTATGTTTAATTTCCGTCATAAAACTTGGGAAAAAATTGATTCATTTGTGTACTTTGGATTAGTTGGAACTGTTACCCTATAGCAGTATGACATTTATATGGTAACCTTCTACTTTCTATAACCCAATATTGCCTACTTTGCTACCGACGCTGGCTTTAGCACACGTTTATGAGAACTATATGGCACACTATGTAGGTTAATCGATGGTGGAAATGAGGTAAATGAAAATGAAAAGGGCCAAGTCGACGATGGAAATGAAGTAAATGGAGATGAATAGATAGGTGTGGGAGAAGGCTATTAGTTTTTTATTAAACTTAGGGGTGTTATGGTTATTTTACCTACTTTCAACCAATTTGGCCATTGAAATTTTAGTCAATGAAATCCAGGGTTATTTTTGCACTTTCAGATTTACAAGGTCATTTCTCCACTTTCGACCAAAATATAGAGTTAAAATGCACTTTGCTCTTTTATAAACTATAACCAGTGTTTCATTTCAGGACTCATTTTTTCAATAATTACAAATAAAATTCCATTTTAAAAAAGAGTCCCTAACCTATCTATAAATTTTCCTAAGAGTATTAACTAGATAGCACTCATGTTTTTGCACAGCCGTGAATTTAAATATTATCTTGTATAAATACATATATTTTTAATATCATTTAATTAGTTGATAAAAATATTAATAAATAACACTTTAACAAAACAACATTATCGTTATCAACATTGCATGGATAAAAATTCTATAGAATATGAAAATGATCAAATTTCTGAAGATTTGATTGTAATATTGTGTCATTGTACGGTTTATAATAATATATTTATTATTGTCATACAATTTTTATAAAATTTATAAAATATTTAAATTAGATTATAATTTTACTAATTAAACTTTTTTGTGTTTAGATGTCCATTTTCTTCTTCTTCCAATAATTTTTAATATATTATGATTAATTAATAACATTGTTTTATTTTCACTACCATGGTCAATGAATCATTTTCAACCAAACAAAGACATTTTAGAGAAAGATATTTTTTATTAAACATTTTAGGGAATATCAAGAAAAAAACTTCCGCGGTCAACGAATATTATACTCTGTAATTACTTTCAGGCAAAACCTACAATAAAAGGTTGGACATTTAAGACATTACCAGTGGTGGAACCAGGGTAAAATATAAGGAATATCTCATTTACAATTATAAAAATATTTATGTACATTAAATCTAAAATTTTATAAATTAAAGATATTGTCAGCAGTTCATAATTACTAAATTAATTTAGACAAAAATAAATATGAAGTTTTAAAATTTGATCTAAAATAAATAAATAAATTTATAGTTTTAAAATGTGAATATTTTATAATTATTGATTATCCAGATTAAAGAAATTTAATTTTATCATAATCTAAATTTATATTTAAATTAAAAATAATATATCTTAATTCATTAGATATTTTTAATATCATTTAATTAATTGATAAAAATCATTAATAAATCTTGCTTTGGCAAACCACCATTATCGTTATCAACATTGCATTCAAACGGATTCCATAGAATATGAAAAATGATCAAAGTTTTGAAAATTTGATTGTAATATCGTGTTATTGCACAATTTATCAAATTTTAAAAATATTTAAAATAGATGATAAATTTTATTATTAAACTTTGTGCAATTGAGTTATAAATGTCCATTTCCTTCTTCTTCCAATACAATTTTTTAATGTATTGTGATTGATAACATTGTGCTATTTTACTACCATAATCAATGGATCATTTTTGACAAAAAAGACATTTTAGAGAAGATCATTTTTTTACCAAATTTTATTTAGGGAAGACCAAAAAAAACTTTTGTGGTCAACTAATATTATACTTTGTACATCATTTTCAGACAAAAACTAAAGTAAAATTTTGGACATTTACGACATCACCAATGATGGAACCAGGGTCAAATATAAATAAAGGCTCATTTACAATGATAAAAAGAAATTATGTACGTTAGATCCAATTTTTTTTAAATTAGGGATACTATCAGCAGCTTATGATTAATTAATTTAATTAGAAAATAAAAAATATGAAATTTTAAATTTTAAATTTTGATCCAAAAAAATATAAATTCATGATAAATAAATAAAAAATTTATTCTTAAAAATTGGTATTTTATGCCATTTTTGAGAGACATAGCGGCAGTATAAAAGTAAGAGAAAAACTCCTATGATACCGCCTAACTACAGAAAATGGTGAGACGAGGGATCAGTCTGCAATTAATACCAGTGGAGCTGAAAAATAGGGACCATGCTGCAAAATAAGAAAATAGGCTGAAAATGGGTAAAATCGGTTATAACAAAAATTGAAGAAAAAAACTCGAATTTCTCTCTCCTCCCAAATAAGTGTCATATCTCTTTCCTCCCAAAACTCAAGAAATTTCATTTCTCCTCTAACTCAATTCGAATTCAAGCTACAAACACTGGATTCAAGCTCTACAGTCGGCAATCCATGCTCTGCAAATCGGTGATTCAGATTTACGATGGAGCTCCAAAATCAAAACCTACAAAAAAAATTCAAAAATCTGGAAAAAAATTGGATTTTAGCTTCAAAATTGGGGAATTTTAGCATGGATTTTAGCATATTTGAATGGTTCTACAATCTGCGAAAGTGGAATAATCGAGATAATATAAATTTTGGTTGAAAATCTTAGTCTTATGGCTGAAATCTCAATTATATGAAATTAACGGTTCATATCTACGATTTGGGGTGTTGCTATTATAAACTATGGAAAATGAAGTAGTTCGAGGCAATGAAATTGTTTTGTATAGAAGACAAAGAAATGAAGATGTTCAGTGTGAAAATTCAAGAAGTTTACATTCAAGTTTGGTTTAGATTGTATATATACAGTTAAACGCATGAAGTAACGACATGAACGCATGAAGTAACGACATGAACACATGAAGTAACGTTTTCATATTCTGAAATAATTTTTTTCCTGATATGGAATTCAATTATATGAATTTTGTGAATAAAATTTAGGTGTTCTTTAATTTGCTGAAAGGTATGAAATAATATGATGAGCACTGGATGTAACCGTATGAACACACGAACTCACGTGATATTGTTGTGTTGGATAATTTGCCAAGGTTTGAAAATTGGCTATATGAAATTTGTTGAGAAAAATTGGGTGTTTTAAATTTTTTAAAAACATAAGAAGTAATATGATGAACACTGGATGTAACTACATGAACACAAAAAGTTACGTGATATTATTCTACTAGATAATTCGCCAAAGTGTGAAATTTGGCTATATGCAATTTGTTGAAAAAAAAATTAAATTTTTTGAAATGTAAGAAATAATATGATGAAAACTGAATGTAACTTCATGAACACGTGAAATAATGTGATATTATTTTGGTGGATAATTCGTCAAGATCTGAATTTTAGCTATATGCAACTTGTTGAGAAAATTTAAAGGTTTTTGTAAAGCCATATGATGAACATTGGATGTAACTGCATGAACAAATGAAGTAACGTGATATTATTCTACTGGATAATTCGCCAGGGTCTGGAATTTGGCTATATACAATTTGTTGAAAAATATTAGGTGTTTTTTATTTTGTCGAAACGGATGAAGTAATATGATGAACAGTGGATGTAACTGTATGAACATATTATGCAACGTGATATTATTCTGGTAGATATTCGCCAAGCTCTGAAATTTGGCTACATGCAATTTTTAAAGAAATTTAGGTGTTTTTAATATTTACTGAAATGTATGAAATAACATGTTAAATAAACAATGTAACTGCATGAATACAGGAAGTAACATGATCATACTTTGCATCAAGGTTTGAAATTCAACTGCGTGAATTTTTTAAAGAATATTTTTGATATTATAAAATAATTTGGAGTATATGAAGTAAAATGTTAAATACATGATGTAAACGCATGAATACACTAAGTAACTGATCATCTTTTTCTATTAGATTTGTGAGGTATGGAATTTAATTTGGTACGTTTTATTAAAAATACTATGGTATTTTAAAATTTTCTGAAATATATGAAGTAATATTTTATATACACAATCTAACCATGTGAACGCATGGAGTAATTTATATAAAAATTTCTAAGTAATTCATCAAGGATTATCAAATTTCATTAGATGAATGTTATCATGAAAATTTTGAAGTGACTTGTTTTATACACTGTGTAAAAGCTTAAACACTTGAAGAAATGTCTGTACATATTAATCAATGACTAGATAATAGGTTAGGACAGCCAAACTAAACCCCCACATATATGAACTATATGCATAAATAGTTGATTTAATGAGTTTTGTATATGTTATTGGTTGTAGTTTGTAAATTATACATATTTGCAAGAACATATTTTGACACCAATTTGAGCGACTTATCGGAAGTCGGTGTCACAAATTGCCTCACAAGTTTGAGAGCAAAACCTATCAGAATTTCATGATTTATACCAAAAACTGAAGAAAATTATTGCCTCAATAACTAAAAGGGAACATGAAAATTCAAGCACTAGTGTGGCAAAATATCCCACCACTAAACCACCAATAATCCAAAATCCATCATCTTACACAAAGACAAAAGGAATAAGAAAGAGAATTGAAGGATGGAAGCAAAGAAAGAAGTCAAAGACAAAAGAGTTTGTTACAATGACACCAAAGCAACAAGTGCTCTAAACCTATGATATTCAATTTTACACTGTAATTATTTTGGTATTTTATTCCTTTTACTTAAATTGTGAAACTAATCATTTAAATTGGGTTTCGAATGCATTAAATACCTGAACTAACTACTGCAGTTCAATTAAATTACACAATGTTCAAACTAATATGACATGATAATGTATGGGCATATGTTAGCCCAACATCCACGAATACAAGCCCAGGATAATGCGGGAGCCCAAGCTTCCCAAAGAAGGATCAGCTAGCAATGGTCGGTCAAGGGCTGATGGGATGCGACATGTCTCATCAGCCATTAAAAACCCTATATCAAGGAAAAAGGTGTAGGGAGAAGGTATGTTCTCTGACTTACTTGCTCCGGACAAGCTTTCCAATAATATACAGGAATCACTGATCTGACTTGATTGTTGGAGCAGGTACGGTGAACGCTGACCTGTCTGGCCATTGGGTGTGTTCTTGTAGGTCTTGGAGCTGGTTCAAGGTAAGGATTGGGGAGTAAACATATGACCAAATTTTGCATTAACATTGGCGCTGTATGTAGGGACGAATCATATAAATCCACGCAACTCAAACACCATGGAAGAACCATTTACAGTAGCTATGGGAGCATTGTTAAACAAAGTGTTTGTTGAAAATCCGACGCACACAGAGGAGGAGCCAACTCTCACGCTGATGGGAGAGCGACACCGATTGCATACTACCGTAGAGTTAACCAAAGACTCGGGAATGCTGCAGACCATCATAGCCTCGCAGAAGAAGATAATGAGGGAGATAAAGGAAATGGAAGAACGAAAGAAAGATCGTATGACATGGAAGATGGAAAAGCATAAGTCACCCATGAAGCCTACAAGGCTTTTTAACGGCGAAAGAGAGCAGGGGATGAACACCCAGCGTGAAGAGCAAGAATATGAGACCAGTTGTAATGGATCACAAAGCAGAAAGAACCATTCTTTGAAAAATAAGGGGGCCCAAAAATTAAGAGTTTTCAATCGCAACAACATAGGACCACTAGAACAAAGCGTTTGTTCCTTTAGGGTAAAGGCAAGAGAAAATCATAATGAAGTTGGGAGACGGAGAAAATCATAATGAAGCTGGGAGACGAAGAAAGGGAATCTTCCAAAAGGACGGGAAGGGGGTTGACGTTTAGAAAGAGGATACAATTGTTCACGACGGACCCCAATCAGAAGATACCCCTCAACCTGAGGCAGTATTACGGAGAAACTGACCTTGAAGAACACCTTCACACCTTCTCCACCAACATAGACACCTTTACCATCCCCCATGCCATTTGGTGTGAGGTGTTCGCAAAAACCCTCACAACAGTAGCTAGGGTTTGGTTCAAAAACCTTGAAGAAGAGACCATACAAAGTTTTGGTTAGCTAGAGTGTAAGATTTCGGTGTGTTTGATGCAATGGAGAAAAATCTAAAAAACCAGGTCAAATTTGTTGTCATTAAGACAAAAGCCAACTGAGACGCTGGCGGACTACTAGGAGAGATTCAATAATGAAGCGGATTAGGTGGAAAAAGAAACAATCATTTCCTAGTCGATACTTTCATAAATGGTATGAGCTATGAGCTATTTTTGAGAGATTGCACCCTGAACCGTCTGAAGCACATTGAGGAGTTGATGAAAAGGGTCAGCAATTCAACAGGGCAGACCTCCCAAACAAGTGAAGGAGAGAGGCATTGGGTAGATCAAGACAGCGAAGAAACAAGATGGAGGGAGATAAATACAAGAAGAAATCTGAACCTGGAAAAGGGGAAAAATCAATGTGTAGCAGGAAGTTCACCCCCTCATTCAAGATCCCCAGAGACATATATGCTTTGGTAGCCTCCAAGGGCATCTTGGAGCTTGCTAGGAAAATGAAGTCGGCACTCAAGAAGAAGGACAGGTCACTTTTCTGTGATTATAACGACGACCATGGCTATGATATAGATTATTGGATACACTTGAAGCAGACCATTGGTACCTGCGTGAAAAATGGAACCCTCATTCACCTGGCTAAGGGTGTGAGAGCCCACGACAAGGAAAGACAAGGGCAAGACGGGGGATAACTGAGCAGGAGGGAGATACAAGGCACGGGGAGGTCGCGGTAGGGAGAAGTTTCCTTAAACGAGATGAGATAAAGATAAGGGAAAGCAAGTAGCTAGAGTATAGGAAAAGGAGAAGTCGAGAAGAGGAAACAAGAGGACCAGAGTGGATGACTATGAGCTAACAACCATGCACATTTATGATATAATCAGAGGAAGTGCAGGTGGAAGGACAGAATCCCAACGAAAAGCAGGTTGTAGGCGCACGCCGCAGAGCACCCCAGCAAATAGGAAACTAGGACCAAATGAAGCGATATCGTTTGGACCTAAATCCATGACAGGCGGGCGGGTGGAGATGCTATAATCATCACAGTGAGAGTAATGGAGAAGATGATCCACAGGGCATACGTGGACGACGTAAGCTCAGCGAAGATAATATATTAACACTATTTCAAAAAACTGGATGAGAATACGAAGAGGAAGCTAGAGCAAGCGGATACCCCATTGGTAAACTTCGTAGACCGAACAGTCTGGCCTGAGGGAATGATCACCCTTCCAGTAATGGTAGGAGAAGGGGGAAGAAGTAAGACGGTGAACATGGAGTTCATTATTATGAAAGAAAATAGCCCGTACAACCTGATACTAGGCAGACCGGCTTTGGCTCTGTTAAAGGGGATAGTGTCAACTTGGCACCTACTGCTGAAGTTTCCAACAACAGGAGGCATAGAAAAAGTCAAAGGTGACCATCAAAGAGCAAGGGAGTGTCACAAGATCGCTCTAAACAAGAGAAAGAGAGAGATGGCAGAGTTAACCCCAGGACGGAAGGCCCAAGAAAGCCAAGTCGTCAGGATGGTGATCAGTAGAATTGACCCAAGAGAGTTAGGAGACAAGACAGAGGAAGCCATAGTGGAAGAGGTAGGGAAAGTACAAACAGGCTTATGTCTTTCCTAGGAGGTAAAGTCGAATCTACTGAAAATATTGAAGAAAAATGTAAAGGTCTTTGCCTGGAGGCTGGAGGACATGATTGGGGTTCCCATGGAGGTTGGGTGTCACGAACTAAGAGTAGAACCCACTCATAAGCCTGTCAAGAAAATGTGGACAACACTGTGCAGGGAGAGAAGTGAGGTGGTGAACAAGCAAGGGGAGTACTGGGTAGTAGCGAGAATACTCAGGGAGGTCCCATATCTGACTTGGTTGGCCAAACCGGTCCTGGTCAAGAAATGGGATGGAAGCTGGAGGATGTGCATGGACTATACAGACTTTAACAAAGCCTTTCCCAGGGATTGCTACCCACTGTCTATCACTGACCAAAGGGTAGAATATTTTATCAATTACCTTGTTAAATGCTTTCTTAATGCTTATAAGGGGAATCATCAAATCCTCATTTTTGAATTTGATGTGGAGAAAACAACATTCATAACGGATAAGGGGGATTTTGGGTACCGGATGTTGTCTTTAGGCCTAAGAAATGCAGGGGCCACCTATCAGCGGGTGGTGGACAAGATATTCCAGGATCAGATAGGGAGAAACCTGGAAGTCTACATGGATGACATGTTTAGTAAAAGAGCTCAATGTAAGAACTTTGTTGCAGATGTCAGCGAGACCTTAGCACGACTCGAAGAAACATGGATGAAGCTAAACCCAAAAAAAAAGTGTGTTTGGAGTAGGAGCCAAAAAATTCCTACTCCACATGGTGTCGAACAATGGGCTAAGATCGAGCCCAAAGAAGGTGAAAGAAATTGTAGAAGTGCAGTCTCCAAGCACAGTCAAGGAAGTCCAGAGCTTGAATGGAAAGCTGGCAGCCATGAACTATTTTTGTCCAAAGCTTCTGAAAGAGACCTCTATTTCTTCAAAAATTTGAAAGGGAGTGTTAGTAGCAAGGGAAAAGTACAATGAGGAGAGCCCGAGGAGAGGGCATTTGTGGAACTGAAAGAACACCTAATGAATCTCCTGACGCTAACTAGCCCATAGGAAGGGGAGATCCTATACCTGTACCTAGCATCCAAATAAGAAGCAATTTGTGCTACCCTAGCCAGAGAAGAAAAAAAGATACAACAACCAGTGTACTATGTAAGCAGGGCCCAGGAGGGACCAGAGCAAAGATATACAGGTCAAGAGAAGCTAGCTCTGGCTTTGGTAAATGCAGTCGATAGGCTGCAGCAGTATTTCAAGGCTCACACGATTGTGGTGTTGACGAATCACCTGTTGAGATCAATCCTAACCAGGACAGTTTCATCAGGGAGATTGGTAAAATGGGCTGTAGATTTAGGTGAGCATGATATTGAGTATGCACCTCGCAAGGCGATCTGGGGTCTAGTGATAGCGGATTTCTTGGCAGAAATGTCAAATGAGAAAGGAGTCACCAAGACAAAAGAAACTCTTAATGTGTTTATATTTTACATTGATTTTGGGATCTTTTTTACACATTTTTGTATGATTTGGTGCTTTAGATACTCCATTTTACTTTGAAATTCTATTAGGAGAGTTAATGGCAATTTTTGCGCTCTTATCACTTTTCTAAGAAATTTTGTGTGACATGGTTATAATTCAAAGATTTAAAGACCATGAAGACTACTTTGGAACACCATGAAGACTTGAAGGCATGAATAAGTGATGGCTATGCTTAGACAAGAAGTAGAAAACATTGAAAAACATCTTACTCTGTATGTCGCGACTCGCGACAGGTCGCTTCCTAGATTTACTTTTTGACTTTTTGTACTATAAATACCATCTTATCCTCTCTCATTCACACAACTCTTCCTCTCCGGTTCCATAGCCACAAAACTAGGTAAAGTCCGGATTGTGTAAATTGGTATATTCTTTCACTTCTAAGAGTCCGGATTGTGTAAAGGAAAATAACAAGATTTTTTCGGTCAATGTGGTAAATAAGTCCAAGAAGGGAGGTAAATCGTGCCAACAACATTACATAAACTTGGTTTTAATCATCCGAATCGTCACTCTAGACTTTTTGTTGATGTTGTTTCAATTTAAGTTTTTGTCGTTAATTTCATTATTTTACCGTGTTCTTTTCACGGGTGTGTTTTTCCATATTTTGTAGACAATTAAAGTGAATTGCACCGGATGGATGAGAGAGTGAAGGATATAAGAAGGGAAGAAAGGCTTAGAAATTATTATCTTTGAAATTTTCATTCTAAGTATGGAAGACCTCGCGAGTCGCGACAACTATGTCGTGAGTCGTGATAAACAGAGGATTTTTAACAACTCCCAGCTTCATTTGTTGGCAAGTTGCAACGAGCCGGTCGCGTTCGTAACCAAAATGAGAACCAGTTTAATAAATTGTGAACTTACAGGTACGAAATTTTGCGAGTCACGAAGGAGGTGTCGCAAGTATCGACAAACCCTCGCAAGTCGCGATAGCCATGTAAACAAGGTGACATTAAATCAGGAAGGATCGGGAAAAATGTCAACTCCCAGTTCAATTTTGTCGCGAGTCACGATATTTCCATAATGCTCACGACCAAAATCAGAAGTTGCGATGGACCTATCGTGAGTCGCGGCATATTGTAATGAGTAGCGATGGTTTTATCACAATCGCGATGAAAATGAGAAAGAGTTTGGAAAAAATGTAAGTTCCAGGATCGAATTATCGTGACTCGTGACAGGTTTGTTCTAGGCACAACAGATATTTGACTTCTAAGAGTCCGTTGACTTCTTCGCTGTGCCTCACAACAGTCCCATCACGAGTCGCGACATAACAGCTATAAAGAAAAAAAATGGCAGACCAAAAAAACATTTAACCCAACCTTCTCAACTCTGCCTCTTCTCCATCATACCCACCGCACCTCTGACATTATCCCACCAAATATGGTTGGAAATCACCATTTAAACTATCCGGAATCATCCCCATACCAACCCCCAGTCGATTTCCATTCCATTTCACCCAAAATCCCAATAAAATCCGCCCAGATTCAAAACCCTAACATTTGGGGATTTCAAATTTGCAAGTGAATATAGTTAGAAATTCTCGTGGGCTCAGTTAATCCATCATCCTAGGAATCTAATTGGTATATTCTTTCACTTCTTTGCTCTTAAATTGTGATATTGTTTGAATTGTGGATTTTTGTGAATATGCCAATTTGGAATTGTTGGATTGTGGATGAAATGTTGTATTATGGATTTGGAAATGTTCATATTATTTTCATAATTTCATTTTGGGTGAGAACTAGTAAGACTTGATTTCACTAGTTTGGTTTTGGCATTGGATAATGAAATTATTGGATTTTATGGCTATAATGGTGTTGTGGTTATTTTGTTGCTATCGTTTGTTCTTTTGGTAGATATGTTTCCTATGGTCTTCTTTGGATAGATACTTCAGACATTGTTGACATTAGCTAATTCACTTATGTTTGTGCTTCTAGGAAAATAAATATAGGCTATATGTTAAGCTAAATTGGTGATATAGAAGTGCATACTATGTGTGTTAGCTATATGTAGATTTCAAATTATTGGAAACTACAATGCTTGGCCTAAATTGCTGAAACTGTACATAATTGTGGCGTAGTATATTTAGCAGTGCACATGGGTCGAATTTTACATGTGTGGACATATAAGTATTATTGCATCTTTGTAGTAGCTTTTTGATGATTGTAGTGTTTCGACTACATCATTTTTATGATTGCTAATTTCTTTAATGATTCTTAGATGTTTATCAATGTGTGTTGCAAACTTTGGGGAAATAATATCCTAGTGATGATTGCATAATTTTCGTCCATTATATCCTTATGTGTTTGACATTGTTTTTTATGATTCATAGACATGCTTCTGAAAATAGCTAAACCTACTCGAGCTGTGAGCGCATCCGCTCCAGCTCCACCTCCTTATTAATAGCCGAGCCAGCACCACCACCTCCCCCAAACAGATCTATGTTAGCCTCAAGTAGGATCCAGGAAATATGTTTCACTAATAAGAACGTGTTGGAGGTCCTTCAGCTGAAGGAGTTGGTCCTATAACTCCTCGATAAAAGAGGTATGAGAGGTTTCTTGTCACGAGGTGCACCCACCTACTAGAGATGCAACTTGGAGTTCTTGTCCATGGGGAGGGCATACTTTGAGAAGGATGGAGTGCCCTACCAGAGGTTCATTTGGTTTCATCTAAATGATCTCATTGAGATGAGCCTCTCGGAGATTGAAGAGGCATTTGGTTGGGATCGAGCAGAGATCCGGGCGAGGTTCGATCCAGAGAGACATACCCCCACCACTGAGGAGAACTTTTTATTTTTTCACACTATCAGTAAGAAGGTGTGGAACGTGAGGGACAACAATAATTTTATCATCCACCCTACCCTTCGATATGTACATCGGCTGCTCTCCACCACTTTGTTCTATTGCGCTAAGGTGACGAATATGCCGAATGATGAGATTCACTATTTGTGGGAGTTGAATAGTGAAGAAAGAGGATATGGATGATAGGCTGATTTATGGGTCATAAAGATCCTTGAGACGGAAAAGAAGGATAAGGGAGAGATATCAGCAGGGTATATAATCGCCCTCCTTGTGCAAAATTTGCGCATTGCCACACCTGTGAGCCTTCAGTGACTTGGTAGGGATGAGTCTTATCTCATTACATTGGCCCAGATGGGCAACTTCCACCTGATCAAGACCATGATGGATCAAGGGGCGTTTCATTGGTTCTATGGGCTGGAGGTGTCACATTCATAAAGCTTCCACAACTCCAACGTACGAAGCCAGAGATGGACACCCTGATGACTGATTTGGCAATTGAGCTAGATGTTGAGTGCAAGCAGAGTATTCTGCGGGAGCTTAATAACCTTCCGGTTTGGATCGACGAAGTTACTCTTCCCTCTACCCAGGTTCCGATGTACGATTCATCACATTCTCAATCTTCTTTCCCATAGCAGCAGAATCCTTATTCGATGCAGGAGGATCATAGCCGCCATAGAAAGTTCTAGAAATCGCTTCTATATTTCTACTCTTGAGTGCACATCGTGATATATGAGCACAACCTATATATGTCGCGGAACCTTTTGTATATGGATGAGGAGATTGATCAACTCGTATCCAGAGTCTAGGACATACAGGCACGCTATAGTGGCACCCTAGGCCCAGATCCCGGGGCAGCGAGGTACAAGGAAAGGTGTCAAAGGAATTAGGAGTGAATAGATCTATATCAGCAGTGCTACAGGAATGGTGGTTCATCCTCACAACAGTGATTTTGAACATATTTTACTTTTGTACTCCCCTACTTTGATTTGTATGGTGTTTTACCCAGTTTTGTCTACATTGAGGGCAATGTAGTGTTTTTGTGTAGGGAGGGGATTTATCATTTACTTCCTTATTTTAGGGTGATTTAGACTTGAATATTCTAGATGTTTTTGTTGTTTTGGGATGTTGTGTTTTGATGTACCCTGGTGCACTGTAGCATCGACATGCGAAAGCTTTTTGGCTATTTTGGATTGGAAAAACACGAAAAAATGAAATAAAATAAAATAAAAATTTTTTTTTATAGAAAATGAAAAGGAACAAAAATAAAAAGGAAACCCGCTATATTGAAAACCTGAGAGGCCAATTTAGGCAACATTGGGGGCCCAGATAAGCCGAAAACCGAAACGGCGACCTAGGCAAAAATGAGAGGCTAACTGTGTGGGTGAGATGTGAGCCAAAAGAAAAATAATGTGTGGCTAGAATGAAAACCCGAAAGGGCTCCTAGGCAAAATGAGATAAAGATGAAAAAAAGTGTTACAATTTACTCATTTGCCAGCGTTGGAGTCATAAGCGGTTGAC
>JAULKM010072095.1:0-11911 GCA_032355605.1 Rubia tinctorum
AATGAAAAACATCAACATAAGAAAAATGACAATACGAAGAAGACTCTGAAGCTATTAGGTGTGCAGAAATGGCCAATCAAGAAACACATTTTAGGACTTCCCATTAGATTATTGTATCTAGATTTTCGTAAATTTTTCCATGTATAGAATGTTTTTTTTTCTAAACAATATGTTCAGTTGTAAAGAGTCTGTAACGAAACATTGTCTTTTGAGCATAGCTAATACTTTTTTCGTGAATGAGATATGTTGTCACTAACACTTCATTGGAGTACATGTTCTTCAGAGGTGCACATGGTTTCATCCTAGACAATAAATTCCAGAGAAACTTTTGAAATCGGAAGTTATTATGCATAAGAACAAGGCAAATGCTTACAAGAGATTCTAATATCGTCTTCCAAAAAAGGTTTGAAACTGTGACCTGTTGATTTGTGAAACTCATTTAAAAAAGTGAACCGATTATGATTTTGAGATCACAAAATCTTTCGGACTGGAACTTATCAAATGTGTTCAAGAAATTCCAATTTTGAGCAACAATTTGGGTTGGAAAGTGTGAACATTGGAAATATTATATCATTGCAAAGTGATTTGCAAGTTGTCACAATTTCAGATGCTCTATCGCACATGACCAAACGAGTTATAATATTCATCTTTCGATTTTGAAACCCTCACCGACAATTTTGCCAAATCAATGATATCATTGTTATTGTATCCAAATTCGACTACGTAAAGCAATATAATCATAAACAAATTAATATTAACATATTGTTTGTTTTAACTCCTATACTATTACATTATTTTCAAGTTATTTTTACTAGTTAAGTAGATGCAAAATATCACAGATACGAGCGATATCTATTTTGTGGGAGCAAGTAACACTATTAATTTCTTCCCATTCATTATCCCAATCGAATCTCCCTATTGTGTGATTTTCTTTACAAAAGGTTGAACGAAAATGATTGACGAGTGTTTCATGTCCAATCCAAATCGCGTCACAATGTTGACACACCACTAGCGCAATCAGTTAGTCTTGTGGGATTGAACCTTTTTGTCTTCAGAAGCATTAAATTTTTATATGTGAACTACTTATCTTCAGCTTCCAAAAAGAGTGCAAATATCACCAACGTGTAAGAAACTGCAAGTTGCCCTATACTTGGAGCTTGTTGAAAGAATCGACTACCGTTGACTGGATTTTTTCCTCCAGCATCATAAATATGATAAGAGATAGATATAGAAGAATAAAATATAAGTTAATAAAAATGTATTTCTTCACTAAATCTAACACATGCAAACTCCCCCACTAAATTCATGTACAATACTTCCAGATTTTTGCACCGAATGCATACATTCACAAAGTTGGCAAATTGATTTTTCACATCATGTCACTGAACAATGACAAAATCATCTAACGACACTTGTTGATAAATCCCGACATTTGTTAAAATATTCTTAAACCCACGACAACTACATTATACGAAAACAACATTAGTGAAACACAATCATACCTTTATTTCGTGCAACGAGAAACAAATGTTGGGATTAACATAAACGATAACCTACTATAGTTTCGCACTTCATAGGTCCAATAATGAACATGTCGCAACTCATATGAGAATAGAAATAACGATTTCTTCGGTAAAGATTTGAATGGTATCTCCTCACATATTTTATTGGTGTCAATTTTAGGATGGAGAATGAGAGTGAACATAGTGGGTATAGAGTTGGATGATTTGTTTGTGTAGGTAAAATAAAAATGGTGGTTGAATAGAATATATGTAATGAAGGGTAATCATGATTCAAAGGGAGTTGTTTCGGATTCCACCTAGGAAAATGAAACGCGCCTCTTAAAAACCATATCTATTGGCTGCATATGATAAAAATTTGCGTGGAACCAATTTTTTCAAATTTCTTCACAAGTCTTTCAACTTCAAGTATTGCGACCCGGGTTAGACATTAGATCCAACTTTGTAAAGGTTTAATAGGACGTTGGTTGAAATTAACCCCAATGTTTCTTTACATTAGACGATGATTTATCATTAACTGCCATTAATTATGTACCATTTAATGATTGTTAAAATTTAATCGCCATGCAGTGTTATTCTGCACCCCTCCAAAATTAGGGCAACTTGTCGAGTCCATGTTGAGATATCGAAACAAATGATGGACAGCGATTTCAAACGTAAAACTAAAAAACTTCACACAACTGCATTGTTAAGGGCATTTCTGCTCTAGTGTTAGTATAAATTGGATGTGAATTTTCAAGAATAAGGAATAGATTAGATTAGAAGAATTGATTCGAGAATAAGTTGAATTCATCACTCGAAAATATCGCATATATTTGTTTTGTATTTATCAAAATTTATGGAGAACTAAATCCTTAGTTTCATCTGAAGAATGAATCTATCATTGATTATATGTGAGGTTCCGAGATATTGGTTCTATTTATTCTTATTGGTATATAAAAGACTCAGATGATTGGGCAAATCACACATGAACTGGAATTCTAGCAAAGCTATGTCCTGAGAAAGTAAACAGAAGACAAGCCAACAGACAATTCATTATGCAAAATGAGTGGGCCACAACCGCATCAAGGGAAATGACGGCCACAATTGTTGTCACCCTGTAGTTTCGGAAGACCACAGTGCAACCACCACGATGGCTAGATCACCACGACTTATGTGTAAACTGCCACTCCGTTATCTCGGCTCAAGGGGCCTATAAATAGAGGAAAAATCGAGAAAATAAGGTAAGTCAAAATGTATCTCTGAAATTATACTCTTAGAGAAGGAAAAAACTAGCATAAGCATCAAAGCCTTAACTTGGATCCAATCCGGGACTTTGAATATTAGCAGCGGTGGACATAAAATCTTCATTAGCACCATAATTTAGTAGGAACCAACCACATCAGTGGCACCGTTTGTGGGAAAAAAACCATTATTTTCAAGTTATTGTGGTTACCAGCGGCGCTTAAAGCTGGACAAATCACACGCCGCCACCAAGCCGTATGATCTGCACTTTGCACCAACCTTTTCAAGGGAGACGTACTAACCTACAGAGCGCTTCACAAAGATACAAATTTAAAATGTTGCTGCCGTATTTACTACCAACTACCAAAGAGTAGCTAGTGGCAAGTCTGGGGTCGTCCACATAGATGCTAGGATTCAAAATTTAACTACGTAAGACTTACAATCTGGCATCGTTCCAATTGTGTGTGGGGAATAGCCAGTGTCGTAAACATGTTTGGGGGGGGAGGATTGTCTACAAACTACTGAACATGCAAAATAAGATATTAAACTATATTAAGCGAAGACTTGGGGATATTTGCATAACATGACTAGTATATGATTTTGATCCTAGATTCTATCAAATACAAGATGTATAAACCTATCCAAACGTCTATGTCACATAGTGTGGTTGATAGTCAACACTTCCCAATGTCTGTCACATAAAGGTGCCCGCGTCTATTCTATCAACACCACATCCGTAGTTAGGAAAGTGGATTAAAAAGTCCAATCATTACACGCTCCTCTTTCCCCTAAAGAATTACATCTCAGGTCTCCACTATGAATGCTTCTCCCTAGGACTATAGAGGCAACGTAATCGGCATCTCATGATAACTCTAGGGTTGAAACGACAATGGTCACTACACTACATCCCTTGTTGCTACAAACCATTATGCTTTAACTATCGGAGTTCATGACCTAGTAAAAATTAGGTATACACTCATGTGGATTTGGTGCTCATGGCTTATGTACACACACTTACATAGTCGGGACTCGCGATCCCGTATATCCAAACCAGATACTCCCAAGGACAACAAGCCTAGCGCGATTCATGTTACATACAATAGTGGTGTATCAAAGAGTAAAATTAATATGCATTGTTTCAAGAATGTAAAGATAAAATCAAGCATAATATTCATACACATATAAGATAGAGTGATCTAAAATCTCACAAAATCTCTACCAAGTCATGGATACAAATTAGATCCCCAAGAAAATAAACTACTCCCTAAGCATTGAACCCAATTTTACCATTGGATTCAATGACCTTGGGAAAAGCAAGGAAGATTAAAAGAAGAGAGTAGGGTTATTCCCTATCTCTCTCTACCTACTCTTAGAAACTGGAGAATATAAATTACAACTAATGTTTCTCTTTCTAACTTCTTAAACCCTATTAGACATAGGCTCTTTATATAGTACTGTTGATGTGCACCTTTATGAATGTGTTAACCAATGAATTTGACACATTTATTGTTATTTTTGGTTGATTGCTAGTTTTAGTTAGGTTTACATGACAAAGGGTTAAGACGACCATTATTGGTTTTCTTATCTAAATCACTAGTTTTATAGCTTAATTGTTTCTAATGGACACTTTGTATTCATGAGCACCTAGATTTTCCTTTGTGATATTATTAGTAGGTTTCTCGTGAGTACTTTTTCATCATCATTTTAGAAGATATTTGAAGGCCATTTGCAAGGATGGTAGAAGATATCGAAGGCTATTTGTGAGGATGGTAGTAAATTGAAGGCCTCGGACTCCAAAGCATGGTAGTAGATAGAATTGAGTCTGAGAAAGGTAGATATAAAGTTCAAGAAGGTCAAGAATGAAAGATGGTGCCAATAGGCCGAAACAGCCGGCCGACTGGCCGGGACGATCCTTGCATGAGCCCAACTTCAGCCATGCATGATCCGTGCAAAGTGGCTAGCACGACCCGTGCAAATTTACACGGGTCATGTAGAGGCCCTTACATAATTTGTGCACATCTGTGCAGGCCACTACGCTAGTGCTCCAAAATCACTCCCAAAAAGCTAAGCATGGGCACGGGTCGCTTTGTTCCAAGTTCCAAAAGTGAAGACCAGGCCACGGGATGTGAGAAATAGCACGAGCTGTGCTGTTTTTCTAAGAAAAAAGTCCTCCAGCCACCGAGGCCACGCCAAACAACATGGGGCACGCAAATAAAAAGTTTCAGTCCAAGCACAACCCACGCCTCGTGCCGGTCAGTGGGTCCCGTATGACACGAGATAGCAAGGCCCGTGCCACCTCGTTCCGCTCTTTCTATAACGAGGCTGCATGGGCCATGTCGTGCCGCACGTCTTGCGCTACCAAGGCCATGCACGGACCATGCCGTTTTCCACTGGCCGCGCAAATTGTGGCTTTTAGGATTTTTTTGGCCATTTTGGGCCAATTTCAAGGCTCAATTCCCTACTCTATATATGGACCTTTGCCTACTAGTGTTTAAATTTGTGCCCATTTTTCATCTTCAAGAGTATGCTAGAGAGATAAAATCCTCTTCCTTCTCTCTAGGTTCTTTTCTTTTTTTCTCTCTTTATTTTTGCTTTTGCCCAAAGGAATTGAATCCAATGAAATACTTGGGTTCAATGCTTAGTAAGTAGTTAATTAACTTGGGGGTTATATTTTTATTCATGTATTAATGTTTGTTTTGTGAGATTTCTTAGATCTACCTATTTCTATGTGTTTTGTGATTATTATGTTGCCTTGTTCTTCATGTTCTTTTTAATTTCATAATTGTCACATTAAGTTAGTTCACATCGTAGTCTAATTTCATATTGATGAAATTATCGATACCCCCCGGGGAAGGAAACCTAAATGTGTTTGGGGTAACGATAGTTCGGAACCGCGTGGGTGTGCGCACAATGGTTACCGAGCCAACATTATGATAGACTATACACTAGTAAACCGGCTAGTTGGTCTGAAGTAATACATGTAGAGATAGTTAAAGTAGCAAACGAGGGTTAGCTTTAAAATCCTAGAGCCATCTATAAAAGGCTTCATCTCCTTTGCCTTTTTAGGCCTGGGGAGAAGAATTCATGGTGTAGTGCCCGTAACGTAATAGCACGGGGAGATTCAGATCTGCACAACATGCAAGGATATTGTTTCACTCCCCTAATTACGGCGGTGGTGCCGATGGAAGATTACATGCGCACCCTACGTGATAGGTATGGGAAAGTGTTGACCATCAACCACACCACGTGTCAAAAACACTAGAATAGGTTTTTAGTTCTTTTATGTGATGAAATCGAGGATTGAAACAACATTAATTATGTTACGCAAATATTCCCCAATATTTTTGTAATCAATTGCATGTTAGTAGTTTTTTGAAAACTCCTCCCGATGTCTGTTCTACCAACACTGATTAATCCTGACACGTGATCGGATTGACGACACTATTGCGGATGTGTATAGTTGTTGGTTATTAGATTCCTAACATCTCTATGGATAATCCCAGTACTTGCCACTATCTACCCCTTTTCGTAGCATAGTAGTAAGAACGGGAGCAAAATTACAAATACTTATCTTTGAATCACGCTCTCCTCTCGGCTTAGTAGATCCCCCGTGATTTATTAGCGACGCCGGGAGGGGGTGGGCCAAATTTTGGTGCCGCTGCCGGGGATGTTAGTTTAATGGTCTGGTAGTTAACTTGCATAGCTTGTTAGTTGAGTAGTTGGTGTTGTTTTTGTTTTCTTTGTTGGTTTTTGCTGTTGAGCTTTCTTGCTAGTTATCCGGTTACTTCTAACCCTTTTTGCTAGTGTTTCTTTAGTTGAATACTATTTTATTATTGGTTTATGGTACACACTCATACCACTAACTTAGGAGCTTTACATTATCTGAAAGAGCACATAGGTAGTAGGAAAAAAAGGAGGAGGAGACCTCAATCGGGAGTTCCACAAAAACTAGTTTCAATAGCTGTAGAGAGAGAAGAAATGGTTAAAGATAATCGCACTTTATGGGAGTTGATGGCTCCAAATTTGGAGAATCAACTCCTTTGCATTGTCTTCCCCCCTTGCCACCCAATGTGACGTGTGAACTCAAGAGCGGTATGATCTAGTGCTTTCCAACGTTCCATGGAATGGCAAGTAAAGATCCAAATAAACATTTGTTAGAATTTCATCTAGTTTATACCAACATGAAGCCACCGGGAGTCTCGTAGGAGGATTACAATTTGAGGTCATTTCCCTTCTCACTTCAGGATGCGGCTAAAGATTGGTCTTACTACCTTCCACTCAGTTGAAATACCTCTTGGATGGACACGAAGCACATATTTCTAGAGAAATACTTCCCAGCTTAAAAATCTGTGGGGTTGAAGAAGTAGCTCTCCATTATCTCTCAGTTTTCTACTGAATCCCTCTAGAGTATTGGGAATGATTCAAGAGACTATTGGCAAGCTATTTATATTATTGGTTAAAGGAGGAAGACTTGGTATACTATATCTTCGATAGGTTGTGTGATGATGACATGCGAATGGTGAATGCCGTCTATATTATTGGTTCAATCACCAACAAAAGCTCAAGGAATGAGATAGCACTCTTTTAAGAAATGGCCAGTGGAATGAGGTAGTTTGGTACAAGATCTAGAGTGAAGATGGATGAACCGTCTCATTCTCCCAATCTAGAGAAGCAAGTATAAGCTCTTGCTTCTATGATGAAGGAATTCATGAAAGGGAGAGTTCAACAAGTCAAGGTGTGCGGCATTTGTAGTCTCGATCATCACACCAATATTTGTCCATAAGTAGTGGAAGACTTGGAGGAGATGAAGTCATTGGGCTTCAACAATGGAAATAAGCAACAATTCTATATGGGTCAACAACAACAAGGGTCCCGAGGGAACCAAGGAGGTGAAAGGCAAGACTCATACGCGAATATATTCAACCTTAGGTACCGCGATCACCCTAACTTCCGTTGGCGGGGGGAGAGTATAACTGAGGAGGAAAATCTCCACCTCAACCTTATCCAAGGGGTAAAGGGCCTTACAAAAACAACGCCTCACTCCACTGGTCGGATCGAGAAAAGATATTGGAAGAAATCTCTCAGTTGGCTAAGAAACAAGATGTCTTTGTGGAGAGAAGAAGGAGTGAGATTGAAGATCTCGGGACTACGACATATTAGAGCATCAAGAATCTTGAAATTCAAGTGCCACCTTGGTGATCTGACTTGAAGCCAAAGAGTTTGGCAAGCTTCCTTCTCAACTAGAGAACAATCCAAGGAATGTGAGTGCTTTGAAGCTAAGATGCGGGAAGGAGGTGCACGAGCCCGAGAAGGAAATCCTACAAGAGGATGACTTGATAGTGGAGAGCAACAAAACCAACATGGAGGAGCATGAATTGGGTCTGGAAGAGGAACCCGTCAAGGAACTTCCAACACCCGAGGTGAGGGTGAATATTCCACCACCTTTCCATAGTGCACTTAGGGGAAGGGTGAATGTGGCAACCAATGATGATCACATTTGTAAGATCTTTGAGAAGGTTCAGATTAGCGTTCCACTTTTGGACTTAATTGAGCATGTGCCTTCTTATGATAAATTCTGGAAAGTTGCATGCACTAAAAAGAGGAATAAACCACTTAGGAAGTTTGGAAAATTGAAATAAGAGGGAGTGACTACTCTTAAACATAGAAATTTTCTCAAGATATGTGATGATCCCGACATGTTTTCAATTCCTATTTCTTTAGGTGGTAAATTGGTGAAAAATTCTATGATTGATCTAGGAGCCTCTATTAATGTCATCCATTCTAACATCTATGATAACCTAGACATAGGTGAACTTAAAGAAAGTAGGGAATTTTCCAATTAACCGATCTCTCCCTAGCTATCCCTCAAGGTTTAGTTAAGAACTTAATGGTTAGGGTAGGAAATTTAGTGTTTCTAGTAGATTTCTATGTTCTCGACGTAGCGCACGATTGTGGTGCACCCTCATTTATCGGGGAGACCTTTTCTTAAAACGTCAAGAACAAAGATAGACATTCATTTGGGAACACAAACCCTAGAGAATGATATTGATAAGGTGGGTTTTGATATTTACAAATATAAGCATGATTCAACTAATCTATCTCTTGTGTGTAAAGGCATAACCTTATGTGAAGAACTTGCTCACTCTGAGAACTCTTGCATGATTGGAGATGTTAAATGGCTAAATGAAATTCTTGATGATGATGAGGTGTTGCCCAATATATAAAACTTGCATGCCCTATCATGCATGAATGAACTATGTGATGATACACTTGTTGATAAACATATTTCTTTAGTGTGATTAAAGATGCTTTGCTTCCGATATCTCACACTAGCGTGTAGCAGAGAAAGAAGCGGGTCAAGGAATTAGAAACTCCTAAATCCTTCCCACTCCCAAACTCAACAAAAATGTATCTACGATTGAGAGAGATGGGTATGTTAGGTATGTTTCTCCCAAGGTAAAAGGAAAACTGAAGGTAATGTGGAGACCGTCCATAAGGACATGGTTATTGTTGGTGTCAAGGATGGTGATTCCAGTGACCCATCAAACCAATTTTCTCAGTTTCTAAAATGCATGATATTATAAGTCGTGAGGACAACAATAAAAATAAGGCATTTTCTATTCTATATTAGTAGTTTAAAAAAAATTCCTTGAATTTTTTGAGAAAGTGTTTTATTTTTAGTTGTGTTTTACAGATTTTTAGTCATCAAAATTTTATCTGGAATAGTGCTACTATTGGGTTTCCATGTTTTTGGGTCCAGGAAATTCATGAAAAATTGGAGGAAATATGATTCAAGAAAGTCTCGTGCTAAAGAAAGTCGGCACAGACATGTCAAGGCACGACCCAATTTAGGCCGCATCAGCATGAGGCAAGCCCGTGTGCCATGGCAAGGAGGAAACCGAGCAGTCATGAGGCCCTTAGGCTCCAACACGAGGGCTCCGTGCGCCTGCATGCGTTAGAACTGTGCCAGCACGAAGAAACCATGAGCCAGCATGGGAGTTCCATGCGCCAACATGAGTCTTCCAAGAGCCGGCACATGTTGGCACACGCCCGGCACGAGCTGGCACATGTTGGCATGGACCGCCACGCTTCAGCACTTTGGCCTAAGGATCCATGTAGTCTACCAACCTATCTAATTAAATCTATCCCAAACCCCTATATATACCCCTCGTGCCAGCCCTTCTTCCTCACTTCTCCTCTTCTCCTCTCAACTGAGTTCCTTCCGATCTCCTCCCTCAAACCCATTTTCCATAACTTTCTCAATTATCCTCTGATTTACCTCCACTTTATATCAAAATATTCATCTCTCCGAGCCCAAAAAAACACATTGATCATTTTATCCAGAAAATCACTATTTTCCCCATAAAAATAAAACTTTAGTTTGGCCAGATTTAGAGTTTTCTTCCAAAACTCAATTTTCGGTCCAGTTCGGATATTGGAGTTTGCTTCAAGAGGATCTGGGAAGAGTCCTGTACACATTTCAAGCGAGGAAATCATCCCAATCATCACCTTGAGGTATTTGGCCAATTTAGATTAATTGGAAGAATAGGAGTTCTTATATTTCTTGGATTTGTGCATGCTTGAATGGGGGTATTAGTGTATTTTTTGGATTATTGTGAAAGATTATTTTGAGTGGGTATTTGGTAGGGATTTTTGTTTTATATTGGTGATTATTGTTGGTTCTGCTTGTTATTGTATATTATCATACCTCATAGAAATAGAGGGGAAACTAGTATACCTTTTATGGGGCTGACTACACTTCGCCAAGAGCACCAAGAGAGGTGGGATTGTCTTATTGTAGGTCTCATCCAAGAGACTAATGTTGTAGAAGTGAGGACCCTCAACGAACTCAACCTCTAGAAACCTGTCCAGGTGCTCTTGCGGAAGATTGGGCTTAAAGAATTCACTAAGGTAGCAGCCCTCACTTACACTAGGTATACCCTAGAATTCCTGTCTACTGTCTTGAGGGACACCAATGGGAAGAGATAGAAGATGGTGATATTCCACTTGGGGAATGTGGCTCGATCTATGACCCATCTGGAGATAACTCAGGTTCTTAGGTGGAAGTTCTACATGAGAGTTAGGGAGTGCAATGAACCTGCTGTTGGTTTTGATGTGCGCACATTCTGGCCCTCCATCACCCAAAGGCCATGGGGGAGGGAGAGCAAGGATACTAACGTAGTAAATCCGGCGCTGAGATATGTGGCACAACTTTTGAGTTTGGTGGTCGGTTGCCATAGGGAGGCAATGACCCGCACCAATAGAGACTGTAGGATATTGTGGTCTATCTACACTGGAAAGAGCTATCTTGATTCGGTGGACAATTTTATTGGCCACTGTATCAATCTCTACAGGAAACAGATAGGGAAGATAGCTATCGGGGGCATGATATTGCTCATGTTAGAGCATTTTGAGTTTTCGGTGAGCAGTGACATGCAGGGGAACCCAAATGCTGCCTACACTCATATTCCCTCAGTCATGGAGGAGCCAGATATGATCGAGGTAGAGGATGACATCGTCCACTGGTTGTACAAGGGCCAGCATTTCATGAGGCTTCCCCAAAAGGGTAGGATTGCATTGGCTAAGACCTTCTTGATATAGGACTTGATTATACAGCCTAATGGGGACTCCCGAGTGGTATTGGGTGCCCCATATGAGGATGATGAGTAGGAGAAAGAGGAGGATGACCATCGTCTCCATCCATTATGATGACTTTGAAGAGTCTAGCAGACTCGGCAGCCGCGGTCACCTCCCGCTTTCGAGCTGCACCGCCGCACCGTATCAATTTCCTCTCAGCACGTGATGAATTCATGGTAGCATTCCAAGTACATCCCGTTCCGGGAGCATGACTCACAGGGTTCCTAGTCGGCATATTCATACCATATGCGAACTCATCCACAGGAGCTGGAGAGGATGTAGTCGTAGGGTGATGCTATCTTCAGAGTTTGACAGGATGTACACCGGCTCGGTGCCCAACTGGACTGTCATGAGTGAGACACTGCCCATAGGTTCGATAGAGTTGATGACCACCTTCACCACCTCAGGGAAGATATGGAGACACTGTAGGATGGCATGAGGAAAATCACTGACCGACTTAGGATATCAAGAATTAGAGATAGATACTACCATCAGAATTCGAACGTGCAGGGGTCAGGAGCCCGACTTCG
>JAULKM010072105.1:0-11911 GCA_032355605.1 Rubia tinctorum
GAATTTTTCTCTCGAATGACCATGATCCCAATCAGTTAATGATTCTATCTTTCTGGTTGTTGATCAATTTTCAAAGATGGCACATTTTATTCCTTGTAGTAAGACATGAGACGCAAAACATGTCGTGGATTTATTTCTAAAATAAGTGGTCCAATTACATGGCATCCCTGCGTCCATAGTATCAGACAGAGATGTTAAATTTTTTCCCTACTTTTGGAATACATTGTGGCACAAGTTAGAGACGAAATTGTTGTTTTTTACGGCAAGTCATCTGCAAACTAATGGACAAACAGAGGTCACCAATCGCACATTAGGGGCTCTTTTGCGTGCTTTAGTTCAGAAAAAATTGAAGAATTGGGAAGCATGCATTCCGATTGCAGAGTTTTCTTACAATCGAACTGTTCATTATACTACTTCTTTACCTCAATTTGAAATTGTTTATGGATTTTTACTGAATACACCTCTTGATTTAATTCCTTTGAATTTTAAACAGGTGCAAAATTTGGATGGAGAAAAGAAGCCTGATTTTGTGAAGCGATTACAAGAGAAGGTGCGATTAAAGATTGAAAGGACGAATGCTCAGAATGCTGAAAAAGCCAACCATAGCCGCCGAGTTATACACTTCAAGGAGGGTGACTGGGTTTGGTTACATCTGCAGAAGGAGAAGTTTCGAAATTATCGGAAATCTAAATTAAGTCTGCGTGGTGATGGTCTTTTTCAAGTTTTGGCGCATGTGAATGATAATGCTTACAAGATTGATCTACCAAGAGATTATTTTGTTAGTCATGCCTTCAATGTTGCTGATTTATCTCCATTTACCTTTGAAGACGATTCAGTTTCGAGGGAGAAACCTTTTGACCACGGAGAGAATGATGGAGATGTCAAGACGACTACCACCATAAATGAAGACATTCCACGACTAGATCAAACATTCAAGGGTTATGTTCGGGATCCTCTAAGTGATATGGCTGGACCGACGACAAGGTCAAGAACGAAGCTTAGAGATGCGGCATTGAATTCTTTGATTGATCAACTTCATGATGAACAACTCAAGACCAAATAGCCTAGGGCTTGGATTAATTATTCAAGCTTGTCGATTAACTAAAAACGCCATAAAGAACACTATACTATTTTTCCCACTAGATTTTAACGAGGTAGTGTGATCTTTTTAAAATTTTGTAGAATTATTTTAGTTTGGGTTATTAGACTATTAAAGATCGGCCATGTGGGCTTCGAAGGGATGATTTCAAAAATACAGTCCATTAGGGTTAAGAATATTCAGTTTTTTTCTGATTAGAATTAGATTTGGTAAGATTAGATAAGGTTATATTCTTCAAGACTACTTCTTGAAGAATCTCGATCAGATTACCATAGTTATCATTTATTTAAGGTATTTTTAGTTAGATATGGTTTTAGCTTCTTAAATCTGTCATAAGTCGATTCAGTTTCCAATTGTGTTTAAGGTTTTGGTTCGAGGTGTACCCTATAAATAGGGGGACTTGTCCACGAATTTTTACACCTTTTATCAATCATATATTCATAATTTTTTAGTTATACTCATTGTTTGCGAGCGTCTTCATAGTTGCTTATTCCTGCGAGTTAATTAAGTATCAATAACCATGTGAACTAATCACGCGGGCTAGTTAGTGAGCAAGTAAAAATTAAGAATACCCCGAGGGTTAAATTCTTGAATTTTGTGCTGCCACATTAGGGTTTGGGCGAGATCCCTCTTGTTGTCAAATATCTAAAATTCCGCAGTCCAGAGTTTTCACAAGGAGATTCATATTAACTTAACCTCTACATGCCCTTTTTATCGTCACTCAGACCATTAATTTGAATTGTAATATTTAACTAGTATCTCTGTGTACTTCTCTTATTGCTACTTAGGTCTTTGATAGAATTTTATTAGTTAGCTATTGCCTTTGTATAAGTGGTATCATCTCATTGCTTAATATAAAGATTATCTCAATGTAGGTTATTTGATCAATTTGATCAATCTGATCAACATGAAGGGTTGGATTCTCAAATATCCCTGTCAGTGACGTTTTAATTTTTTTTAAAAAATTGATGAGAAATAAAAAAAATGGGAAACAAAAAAAATGACACAAATAAGTATAGAATCCTTATTATAGTGTGTTTTGGAAAGATATGATTCGAGCAACAAAACCCCTTATTACAATATTTCTTTCTCTCATCTTATAGTATTTTTAGATATTATTATTATGGATAAGATTATACATCTAGTCTCAGTAAAAACGTAATTTTTTGCAAAACTTATGAAACAATCACTGTAAATTATTTATTTAATATTATATTTTTTAAATATAATATTTTACACTGTAAGATAGCACATATAACGAGATGATTTTGAATGTGAAAATACAACAAATATAGTATTTCAGTTGAAAATTACGTTGCTTCACTTACAAAATATAATGCTTACGTCAAAAAGTACAGTGAGTGTTCAATAACTTTTTAAAAAAGTTGTTGTTCAGGAGACATTCTCATATATGTAAGAGTTGGAAGTGTAAATGAACCAACCCGTTCCCGAGCAGTTCCCGAGCAGCTCAGTTAAAAGGTCGATTTGAGCTCGAGTTGGACAAACACTAGCCGAATTTGAGCTGGCTCAATTATTAATCTCGGCCATTAATTTATTCTAATTTCAAATAATTGATTAATAATAATATTAGTCTCATTCAAAAAACCAACTCGATTACGCTTCCTCAAGGTCGGGTTCAACGGCACTAGCGGCGTTCTGCGCCACTGATCTCTTCATGCAGTCCTTGAAAGGACATTTTGAAAGTGTTGATTGTTAACTACCATGGAGTTGAGTATTCTGAAAAAGATTTTGTGCAAGTTTTTTTTTTGAAAACACATATATGCATTAATGGGACATAAAAGGATTACGTTGAGTCTTTCCTAACTTATTAGCTAGATTATAATCACTAGAAATTAAACAACACTTAACATTGATAAATTTGAAACTACACATATGTGAGGTCTTGAGCAGATTTTTTTGCACCGTAACTTTAATCTTCCAAGGTGTTGAAATTGGAGTTAAGAGTGATGTTGTTAGGATTGCTGAATCCATGTAAATTAGTAAATTAGTTGGATCTCTTCTTAGGGATGCTTGAATTGCTCTTAAACAGACTTCAGTTTTGGCTTGTAATCGAGAATTTGCAATAAAAAAGTCTGATCCAAAGATTATTGCCTTCCTGTAGAACCTTGATTGTATGAAATCCTCCATGTTGTTGCTCATGAACTCTTTGCTGCTGAAATAATTCATCAGAAGTGATGATATGGATATGATTTTGAATTCCTTGATCATGCGGATTAACCTCTGGTGCTGGTTGATTTCTTTGTGGATTTTGCTGCTGGGATGTGTAATTTTCTTGATCATACTTCTCCATTTTGTCCTTCATTGACTGACTTAGGATGGTGAAGTTATTCTGGCATTTTTCCAACACATAAGCACATCCTTTTCTCCATTTTTTATAGCTTTTGTATTTCTTTGTTTTCAGATTTCTCAAAGAGTGTAAATTGATAACTTGATGGCTTGTTTATCCGGTGCTAGCTTAGTCCAATGCAAAAACCACTCATTAACATCTTGTTGTGTAGCAGCATTAAAATCAAAACTTAGAAAATATATCCACCAAATTTTCTTAGAATCATCACAACCTAGAAATAAATGTGTATCATCTTCTAAATGTAAAGTACATCTGGAGTCGACTGTCCGATCTATGACTCCTCTTCTATCTAGGTTCTTTACAGTTGGGAGGTCTAAATTCAAGAGTCTCCAAATAAATACCTAAAGCTTTTGAGGAATTTTGAGATTTCATAATGATTTCCAAAATTTTCTAAGATCTGGAGAAACTTGGCATTGATCAAGCCACAATTCTTTTAACACCAGATGATAAGCCTTCTTAATTGTATATAAGCTATCTTGATTTGGCCTCCATGCAGGCTTGTCTAGACTTGTATGATGTTTATTCGTATGTATTGCCACAATCTTTGAAATTATTTCTCTTGGAAATAATGAACAAATCAGTGGCAGCCTCCATTGATTCTGTTTTGTAACAAGATCACTAACCTTCAAATTGGTTTGAAAACTAATAACTTATTGTTCTGATACTAGATTATGTGTGTTTGGAATCCATTGATCATTTGCCTTAATACTCTTCCCACTTGTGATTTGACATGCCACGTTTTCCTTGACAATTGATCTTGCCAATAAGATGGATTTCCAACCCCGTGAATCCAAAAATTTAGGAATCATGGTTAAGAAGTCCCTATTTCTCATGAATTTCTCTTTGTAAGCCTTCCCAAGCATAGAGTTGTTCCTCAATAACATTGACCAAGCATGCTTTCCAAGAAGTGATTTGTTCATAGATTTCATTGAACGTAGTCCAAGTCCTCCATCTTCTTTAGATTTGCATATTTTCCTCCAGGATTTCCAATGTATTTCTTTTTTTCCAGTTCATCTTATTTTATCTAGCTTCGTGAGAATAGTCTTCGGAATTCTGAAAATCTCAAGGGGATATATAGCCACTAAAGAGAGAACGTGTTTTGCTAAAGTGATTCTTCCTGGTGAGATAGTAATTTTGTTTTCCAGGAAGAAAATCTCTATCTGAATCTATTATAAGTCCTCTAAAATCCTGCACTTTTGGAGGTTGAAAGTTGATGTCCATTCCTAGATATTTTCCACCTAAGTCACTCTCATGTATATTTAGAGTAAACCTTGCATATTGCATTAAGCTTTCCGAAGTATTTGGGCTGAATATCATTGTGCACTTGTCAAAATTCAATCTCTGCTCCGAATATCTTGCAAATATATCACTAGTCTTTGCAGTATCATCCATTGCATTTGTGTTACATTCAAAGAATATTATACAATCATCTGCATACATGAGGTGACTAATTTTTGGACCTCTCTGAGAAAGTTTTAATCCCAGTTTGGTATTTGATTATATGTTTTGTTCAAGCTAGGAAGATAAGAACTGCTCACATAAGATGAACAAATATGGTGTTAGGGGGCAACCTTGTTTGAGACCTTTGTCTAGTGTAAAGAAATGTAGCTTGTCTCCATTCAATAATACCTGATAAGAGACTATTGACACACAAGACATCAATAATCGAATCCAATTGTCCAGGAAACTTGTTCTCCTCAATACCGTTTGTAGATAATGCCATAAAACTTGATCATAAGCTTTTCCTATGTATGTTTTAATATCCATATAACCATTTGTGCCTTGATTCTTCTTTTTCTTCATAAAATTAATCACCTCATGTGCTAGTAGCACATTTGCTATATACATCTCCTAAAGCCATTATGAGTTTCTGAAATCAGATCCCCAATGTTTTCCTTCATTCTGTTAGCAACCTTGTATTTTACATTACAACAGGAAATTGGTCTAAAATCAGGTGCTGAAACTGGGATCTTTTTATTCGGCATTAGAACAATTTGTGTTTTGTTCCACTGATTTGGAATTGTTGAATGATTCAGGATGTGTAATATTGCTTATGTAAAATCATGTCCTATTGCACTCCAGTATCTTTTATAGAAATTCGGTGGAATTCCATCTTCTCCTGGAGATTTCCCAAACTTCATTTCTCTAATAGCCTACCATACTTCCTTTCCCGTGAAAGCTTGAGACATTTTCTGAATTTTTTTGTTGAGTTAACCTCCTATCATTGCTCTGAATGAAAATTATAAATTAGTTTCTTCTAAGTGGGTTAGAGGATACCATTCAGGTATTGTAAATACTGATTTCACATGATCAATTATATTTTTGAAAATCAGCTCATGCTCAGAAGAAATTCATTGTCCATCATTATCATAAATGTCATGTACTATATTAATGTTTCTTTTCTTAGTAGCCCACTTGTTGTAGAAAGTAGTGTTTTTATCTCAAAATTTCATCCAGTATACTCTCTATCTCTGTTGCCAATAGTCATATTTCTTATGATGAAGATCTTTGAGCTTGAGTAAAATTTGTTGAATCTCTTCTTTATTTACTTAAAGACCTACTCCTTGCTGCAGTTTATATAACCTTTTCTCCAAACAGTTGATATTCTCTTCCAAGTTTCCATATGAATTATTGCTCCAGTTGTGTAAATGCCTGGGAGTGATTTCCAATTTAGACTTCAGTATCTCGTCCGGCCTCAACGTATCATGATTTTGATAATCTTTAATTCCTCTTTCCCATGCTTTCTTGACAATTTGATCAGATACATTTGATTTTGCCCGAAAGCCTCATACCTACAGGTCTTCTTTTGAGTCTTCTTCAGATTCATGTTAAGAAGTAACGAACCATGATCATAAGCTATAATAGGAAGGTTAAAAACCTTTGCTTCTGTGAATAGAGATCTCTATTGTTTACTATGAAAATCTCTATCTAGTATATGAATTATATTCTCCGGATGATACCTATTGTTCGTCCATGTGTACCATAATCCCTCATTTGGAATTTCCAGAAGATCATATTTTTCAATGACTTCATGTAATCCAGTTTTTTGCTGGAAAAACTGGTTCCTGCTCTTTTATCTCTTTAAGTGAGGACCTGATTAAAATCTCCTAACACTACTAATAGATACTGGGAAACAACAAAATTCACTTAAGCATTTCCAAACAAAAGGTCTCTCTGACACGTCCGAATGACCACAGATAAAAGCTAAACACCACTTAACCTGATTGGTGTTTGAAACTAATAGACTAAAAAAATTTAGACTTAAACATAACTCGAACGTCAAGGTTACTACACCAAATAAAGCTAAACCACCATATCTCCCTATTGGATCTACATATTCAGCCAGATCAAACTTCGAGTTATCTTTCCAAGCTTCAAGACTCTGTTATTGAGCCATAGTTTCAAAAAGCAAAGTATCACCAACCACTTCTGCTTCACTATATATTTGATTATTTTCTTTGTAAAACCATTATTAAAGCCTCTACAGTTCCAGGATATTACTCTCATTTTGCTTTGGGGGACTATTTTGGTACAGTTCTCATGAAACCTCGAGTTCTGACTTCACCTTCCATTGTTGATGTTGCATCCTTACTTGTTCCTCATCTATCCCTTTAACAGGGGGAACTCTTCCCGCAAAAACCATGTTTTTCCTCCTGATTCATCTCCCTTCTGTTTATCATTTTTTCCCTCCATTAACATGTGTGTATTCAAATTAAATTTATTAACCAGAAAACTAAACCTGCTTTTCGGAGGCAGGTTTTCCACTCCTGATCAGCTTCCTCATTTAGATCTTCAGAGACTGCATCTTCTTTCTGATATTCCCCTTCTTTCTTTGAGTTGCCACAGGTTCTGAACTAGCTACTCTTCCTTCATTTTCCTAGCAATCATAGGTTGTTGGTGCCTCCTGATTAAGTTTAACATCTTCATTTTCTGCTTGTTGAGACACCTTTCCTTTTCCCAAATCCATTTGCCTTTGCTTCCTTTTTTGTGTTGAAAAAATCTTTCGATACTCCACTGTAGTCATTCTCTTTTCGATCACCTTTTGAGGGGGGCATCGATTTTTCTCTAGCAGCTTTCTTTTCATTAGTCCCTTACTTTTTCTCCTTGTTACCTCTTGGTTTTCATTTACTTATGACACTGCTTGATTACCTACATTTTGGTTTATTAGTTGTGCTTCATCTCCAATGTTGATTATGTTCAGATTGAGGAATTCACCGGCTGATGTACTTTGATCTTCATTCTCCTGTTCCTGAAGCGGCTCCTGAGTGAGCTTTCTTGAAAATTCAGTGATACCCATGTTGTTGTCTAAACTGTTACTTGTGCTAAATGAATCCCTAATCTACATCATCTGAATATGATAAGCTAGAATCACCACATTTTTGTTACCTTCCTGCATTATTGCATCCAATATGAAAACTTAATATGTGTTTCCTTATTTCACTGCATTTTGATTTTCATCTACCGCATCCACGTTAAAATCCATAGCACCACCATCCTCTGCATGACCATTAGGTAAATAGCCATTAGAAAAATATGGATATTGTTGCTGAGGCTCTTAAAGAGGTTGTTCTAGTGGTTGTTGTTGTTGATTCCTATCCCCAAAATAAGGATCAAACCTTAGATGAGATGGACCAGCACCCCCATCATTTGAAGGTCCACCACTACCACCACTATTTCCTCCATCAGCACCACCTTGTCCCACATAAGCCTGTTGGGGGGGGGGTGATTGTCAGTTTCCATTGAGATTAGAAAACTTTCTTGTACTTGACCATCCTGTAGACTACTATATCTCTCCCATCTTAAATCCCAATAACCATCATGAATCCCGGTATTCCTTTTTTATTTCCAATGTGAATGAGCTCTTAAGGAGGATGGGAATATCTCCTTATTTGGATCATAAACAATTTTTGAACCCTAGCCACATTGTGAGCTTGAATGTGGTTATCAATGAAATACTCTTAGTCTTAATTATTTGTTATCGGGCACCTCTGATATGGATGTCCTATGAAACCACATCTACGACAGAACTTATGCAACCTTTCATATCTTACATCTACCAAAGCCCTAGCTCCATTAACCAAATCAACAAAGAAACCATGAATCAAAGGATCTCCAAGGCTTATCCACATTTTAGCATGCAAATACTTAAGATTCATTCTAGGCCATAAATCTATGTCTATATCAATATTATCACCTGCATAATTTGCTATTTTAATAGCAGCCATAGGAGAAAAACATTTACCTAATATTCCATGTATCTGGATAAGAATTTTAATTTTTTTCCCACCCTGTGCCTTCTCATGGACATTCATGTGCCATATCTTCTGAATGCAAGCAATCCCCCAACCGTGCAATAAGGGCTTCTATGCAGCGCAGCTAAAGCTTCTTCTCTAGTTTGAAATTTCACCAAATAAAAGTTCTTGTAACGGTGTTGGACGTAGGTTGTGATGCTCCAATAAGTGCTAAAATAATCATTGAGCCTCTCAGCACTAAAATCCCTGTCATCCAACTAGTATCCAAGCAGACAATTCTAATTCATCTCCACAAACCCCTCAATGTCCTCCTGGTTTATTCTTACTACACCACCTCTCCTTGTAGTCTTATTGATCGTGGTTGGATCAATATAAGGCACAACGGGTTCTTTGTATTCCTCCGAAATATCAGAGTGTGGAGGAGTGAAAAAATCTTCTGACAAGGAAAGTGAAGAAGCATCGCTCATCTTCTGTTCTTGTGTTAGGGTTTCATATTCAGAGTTTAAACTTCTGGAGTTGGTTGTGCGTTTTATGGCATGGAATGACCTGGTATTTATAGATCCTTCTCTTCCAGAACCTATTCGTCTTCTCTTGTTATTTTCTGCCATCAAATCCTTTTCTTGATTCTCTTAATCTCTCATGATTGCACCGTTTCCATTTTTCATATTTACTATGCAGTCGGAAAGGGCGTTGTTATTTACACTCCCACCCTAGTAAAAATAGGGGTGTAAACAACCTCGTTGTAATAAAAAGTAGTAAAGTCTTTTTGTTTTTATACACACCAACTAATAAATAAAGTTGTCATAAACCTTACACACCTATTAAATAGGGGTGTAAATAGAATTAAGCTTCTTTCAGACTTGTCTTGGTTGGAGCAATTCTTTTACTCCCAGTATATCTCCATAACTTTTCTGCATAAACATTTAGACTTCTCTAGCAAATATTTGATTGCTTCTCCTTCTTCAAGAGCACGCCTTTAACCTGTTGTAGCCTTTAGCCCGAGAGCTTTTCAACTTCCGCCAATCTCCAAACGTTGATTGATGTCTTCACTCTAGTAATATGCAAAACATACTAAATATTATTGCATGTGCCTAATTTTATGCCTAGAGAAAGCTCTTGATCTTCTGATTCTCTTAGCATACTCTGATTGTCTCGTCCAAATAGAAGAGTAAAAATTTGGAAGGAAGAAAACCCAGGAAAATCCTATTTTCTTGCCAGCCGAGTGACGTCTATTACCGAAATTTGCAGAACTCTTTTCAGGGAGAGAAAGAGTTCAATTCCCCTTTTGTAACCAGCCAAGCAAAAATATTTGTCACAAAAAATTTAATTTTGTGCAACTTGGGTTGGGACAGAAAGAGGAACTAAGTAAATGAATCTACTTTTGTATTACTTCAATAGTTGATTTTCTTCAATCTTCTTTCCCTGTCTTTCAATTATGGGGAGATGGGGAAAAAGTGCTAGATTTGTTTGCACACATTAGTTTGTTATTTAATCTGGTCGATTAAATCGTTGTATTCGTGACGATAACTCAATTTAGTTGTTTGCGTCAATTTTTTTTCGATCTGTTTGTACAGATCGTGTGTTCGTAAATTTGTTTGTAGTTTTATATTCGGGTTTCCATTAATTTGGATCTGTCATATCTTTATTTTTCAAGTTGTTTACAATTGGAACAACGTAGATCGTAGTTGGATCAAGTGGTGTTACAATAATAGAATATCCATTTTTGGCATAGTGATTTTGATGCGTGATACACTCCTCTCTACTAAGTGGTCATTGGTTTCGCGGGAAGCGAGTTAATATCCCTAATCTTTAAATTGTAACAGTATAGACGGTCAGAGTGATTGACATGTAATTTAAATATCCGTGCAATGTGTTAGTTATTGCTTGAATTTAGTTAGATTGGATGTCAAATTCACTTATTGTTTCGCTTATTTTAATCGCTAGTTTGAATATTTTTTCCCACCATTTTTAAATGATTTTTTAAAAAATAAACAACGTGAAAAATAATTGAGGGTAAAAAATAAGCAATGGTTATAGTCTAATAACCAT
This sequence comes from Rubia tinctorum, assembly GCA_032355605.1. Lineage (NCBI taxonomy): Eukaryota > Viridiplantae > Streptophyta > Magnoliopsida > Gentianales > Rubiaceae > Rubia > Rubia tinctorum. The sequence goes on from JAULKM010072105.1 coordinate 10,769, forward strand.
CCAAGTTGTGTTTCCTAATCTTGAACAAGTTCTGACACTTTTCCTTCATATGAATTTGCACTAACTTTCAAGTCATGTTTCATGCAAGCGACATCTTATTCAATGATTTTTCTCTCTCTAACTTGAGAGCTCTCAAATATTATCCAACAAGGAGCACTTACTAGCTGTAACCTTTCTGTAAACCAAATCTTCAATCTTCACCCATCCAACATCACCTTCAAAATCAACATGACCCTGCATTTCACGACAAAAATGCATGAGAAAACACAAAACTTAAAGAAAACCCTTTACAATCTCAGGCCCACCCAACTCTACAGGCCACCAAACAAGCTAAGAAGATTTGCAAACATAAAAGGATAGAGGAAAATAGCATAAACACAAGACACCAAAGCAGTGAACAACTTTCAGGCCTGATGAGGACGAGTATCAAAGAGGTCTCAATTTCCTTGAAGATTGTCTGGTAGGATATTTTCTTGACTACAGACATTTTTCTTTGACAAAGATGCAGCTCCTCATCTCAAATTATTGAGGAGAATGAGTCCATGTAATAGCAAAGAATGGAAAGTTTTACGTCATTCAGTTCGACCAGAAATCAAAGCTTCGTGTAGTGCTACATAATGGACCAGTGAATATAGCGGGTGGACTCATGGCATTGCACAGACTAATCCCAGAGATGGCCTTTTTCACACATGAGAGTCGTCAACGTCCTCATTTGGATTCACATTTATGGACTCACACTGGAATACTTTGGTAGAAATACCATTAAAAAAATTTGCAACAGTTGTTGGAGACGCGGAGGATGTGGACTTTGGAGGAAGGCTGCTAGAACATGCAAAATTTGTAAGTATCCGAGTTTATACTACCGTTCAGAAGCCTCTCGTTTCTGGTTTCTAGTTGAAGTTAAGAAGGCGGTGGAATGGTTTGGATTACCATTGGTTACGAAAGAGTGAAAAAATGTGTAGGCATTGTGGGCCATTGGGACATACTTATCCCTGTGTCATTGGCAGGATATACAAGCACTTGAACAACACATTGATGAAAGATTTACAGCACTGGGAGCGGAACAGCAACTTGAAATCTATATAGACCTCTCGAATGAGCTCTACACACATATTGTCTGTGTACATAGGAATATGCCGCTGC
>JAULKM010072116.1:0-11910 GCA_032355605.1 Rubia tinctorum
GCCCACTCTAACTATAACCGAGGAGAGGCGAGAAATATCTTCACCCAAAAGGTGTTGATAAGTTCTCCACAATATGTGATTAATGCATAAAAATAGGTTAATTAATCGATGATGAACGAATGACTAGAAATTTAAACCAATTGCGCCCAACACTAGTTCTCATCTTAATTACACCTTTCGTGCTAGTGTGTTCGTAGTTATATTGTTTTCTCTAATTGTTAAATAGTTTAGCTATTTAAAGTAGTAGTGTTTTCTAAAATCAAAACCCCCCACGTTTGTTACCACACACTTAGAGTGACTTCTTCGTGTGTTTTTTAACTATGTTTAACACTCGATAAAACCCCCCTTTCCTCATGGACGACTCCGACTTGCTACTATCTACTTTCTAGTAGTATAGCCGCAATTAGAGCACATAAATTCTATCTTTGAGAGGCACGACGATGACCTCCCACTGTTTTTTCAATGGTTATGTTTTTATAATGAAGACACAGATTGGTTCAAATTTTTGGGGTCTGATTTGAACCGTCTTTTCTCCGGCGACCTCAATATTGGTTGCCATTAGTAGGGCGATTTCTGCTTCAGTTTTCACCTCAACTTCATACTGGGTTCCTTATACTCATATTGGAAGTTGAATGCTAATGCTTTTAGCTTACTGATCAGAGGCGTTTGGCCATTCAGATAATGGCTTAGGAGTGTTTTTCGGCAAGTTTACAGGGCATGCAAACGGGTCACTGGAAGAATCGGGCAAGGCTTCTCTTCGCATTTGGGTCACGCAGTTGGGTTGGGCGATCCAGAATGGAGAAATGAGTCAAGGAAGCTAGGTTCTGAGCTTGGAACTGAAAATGTTTACAAATTACTGATCCGATTGAAAAGTGCAAATATAAACCTAGAAATAATAATTAAGTGTTGATATAACCCTAGATATCAAAATTAAGTGATGATACAACCCTGTAATTCTGATAGTGATGAGGGTAAAATTGTCCAAATTTTCTTAGAATAACCAGGCAAAAAATAGGGTTAGATTGACACTTTTTCATTTTGCATGGTTATAATGGCACTTTCAACAAAAAGTTAGGGTTATAAGTGTAATTTATTATTTTTAAAATTACATACAAAAAACCAAATTACATATAAACATCTTACTCTAAGACTAAACTAGAAACACCACCATTTGAAACCAATGAAACCCAGTGAAGTCTGAATTTCATTTGAATAGTTAGGGATTCTTTCCTGAAAACAACACCCAAACACTATAGTTGCACCACTAAAGAATCACCGCCACAAAAATCCGATCTCACCCTGGGAAAGTATAACGGAGACCATTGAATGGTCCCACAATGCCGGATAATCTGTATCAAAAAATTGGTCTAAAATTCACAATTCCTAATAGAATACGGGTTGAACCATAGATCTCTTATTAAAAACCAAACCCAAATTTATAATATTTAATTGTGTATAGTATGTATTCAGTTCGTATACTACATTATACAACCATGTGAATTTTTGTACACTTGTAATGAACAAACAATGGAAATAGAGGTAGTAAGTTGGGATCTTACTTCTTAGCCAGGTTCTGGATTCTCCAAGGATGTATTCCAACACACACGGTATTGATTTGAGATTATTATAAAAATGGTTATTTACATTTATAACCCTGACTTTAGGATAAAAGTGCCAATATAGCCCAACAATCTGAGAAAGTACTAATTTAACTCTAACTAATTAGTGTATGTGTCAATTTAACCCTAACTTTTGAAAATTTTGTGCCGATATAACCAAACTCCCATATTTTGGCGTTGGCCTCTGAATACCGGCAATGATATTAAATGAAATGACTAAACTACCCATATTTACAAGCTTAAAACTTTATCCCCACATTACCCCTGCCACCACCACCAGACACCACATCCGCCAGAAAGCTTTGTCGCCGACACCTCCACCACCTCGCTATCGCCACCTCCGCCACCCTTCTCGGCATTGGCAAGGCCACCTCTACCACCTCCTCCTCGTCGCCGCCTACGCCACCTCTTCTCGGTTCCTCACCACTCCACTTGCCACCATAGCAATTACCCTTCTGCAATTACCCATCCGTCATTACACCTCCAACACTAGCTTCTTCTTCCCGTTGACACCGCCATTACCATTTTTTATACCACCAATCGATTTCTCTGGGCCTCGCCGCCACCGCGGAACCCTAGCCCCGGGACACCACCAATCGATTTCTCAGGGCAGCACCACAGCCACGGAACCCTGACCCCAGGACGACCTTTCGCCGCTCAACTAAGCGTCAGGACCCAAGCGGAGAGACGGGCATAAATCTGGAAACACCTTCGTTGGAGGCGGAAGAAGAAAAGAATGAAAGAATCTGGAAGAAGAGAATATAAGAATAAAAGAATAAGCTATGGGGAGAGTGGTGGCTGGAAGAAGAAAAGAATTGGGAAGGGGGTGAAAAGAAGAAAATAATCGAGAAGGGGGACGAAGAAGACAACACATGGATGAAGCCTTTTTTCTTTTTATAATGTTAGGGGTAAAATTGTCTTGTCACATAAATCCGGCCACAAATCAGTTGACCGAAAAGTCAAATGAGTCAAAGGTTAAATTAGCACTTTCTGAGATTGCAGGGTTATATTGGCACTTTCAGACTAAAGTGAAGGTTATTTTAGCACTTTACTCTATAAAAAGATCGCATGGCTAACATATCTATTTTCTCATATCATATAGAGGGACTATAACAAAATAAACACGAAAAATGTCTATTATTGGTACTACAGTGACGCCCAGCGGATGCAAATGGTGAGGACGCATTCGTTGAATGCGGCCTCATACTTTTCTATTTGTTTTAAAAAAAATTAGAGTAGGAATGCATTTTCATCGTTCCTCTTTTTCGGTTGAAATTGGAAGATGCATTCAGAGAATGCTTTTTCACCTCTGCCTTTTAAAAAAAAACTGGTATTCATGTCTAGGTTTAAAAAAACAATGCAGTCAATTGAGTTTCTTAAAAAACCCAAATATTCCACTATTCCGAAATCATAAAACATGGACCCAAATTCAAAAATATGTTCCGTTCCCGCAACTTGTGACCGATTCATCGAAAATATTAATGCGGTAGTATTTCTATCCCCAATTTAAGAAATAATAATATTATAAAAAATGGGATCATATGAAAATGATATTTTTAATTAAATTCGACCCATATAAAACTCAAAAAATAATATTATAATATTTTTATACAAATAATAATTAAAATATTAATTTTTTTCAAAATAATTATAAAGTATAATTCAATTACAATAGTATATAAAAATTATATTTTATTTAAATTCAACCCATATACAAATCAAAAAATAATATTATAATATTTTTAGAAAAATAATACTTAAAATATTATATGTTTTTCAAAAGTAGTATAAAACAAAATTCAATTAGTTATATTTATATAAAATAATATCATTTATATTTATAGTATAAAATAATAAATTATTTATTTATAAGAAAATAATATACATTTATATTAAAATATTCTAAATTTCAATTGATTTTTTAAAAAAACCAAATATTCCACTTCTCAAATCGAAAAACACGTATCCAAATCAAAAAATTCTTTCCGTTCCCTCAACTTATTGCCGATTCATCGAAAATCTTAATGTCGTAGTATTTCCATCCCAAATTTAAGAAATAATATAATTATTAAAAAATGAGTTCAAATGAAAATTATATTTTTATTTAAATTTGACCCATATATAACTTGAAAAATAATATTATAATATTTGTATACAAATAATAATTAAAATATTATATATTTTTCAAAATAATTATAAAGTATAGTTAAATTACAATAATATATGAAAATTATATTTTTATTTAAATTCGACCCATATATAACTCGAAAAATAATATTACAAACCTTTTATACAAATTATACTTAAAATATTATTATTTTTTTCAAAATAATGATAAAGCATAATTTAATTACAATAGTATATAAAATAGTTATATTTATATAAAATAATATCATTTTTATTTATAATATTAAAATAATAATTTTATATTAAAATAAAATATTTTTATATTAAAATATTCTAAATTTCAGTTATTTTTTTAAAAAATAAATATTCCACTTCTCCAAAATCATAAAACACTTACCCAAGTCAAAAAAATTATTCCGTTCCCGCAGCTTGTTGCCGTAGTATTTCCATCCCAAATTTAAAAAATAATAATATTATTAAAAAAACGAGTTCAGATGAAAATTATATTTTTATTTAAATTCAACTCATATACAACTCAAAAAATAATATTATATTATTTTGATACAAATAATAATTAAATTTTTATTTCAAAAAATAGGAAACAAAATAATAATAAAATATAATAAAAATAAGATGACCCATCTACATCGATATCTTCTTCTTTTTTTCCCGAACAAACATGAGAATAAATTAAATAAAATTATTATTTTTTTGTAAAATTTCAGAAAACATGTGAGAATATATTAAATAAAATAAAAATATATTAGAGGATGCATTTGGAGGATGCGTCGTCTCAATTTTAATTTTTTTTTCAATTTCAGGACACAAGAAACAAAAATAATAATAAATTAAATTAGAGAGGACACATTCTCCAAATGCGTCCTCAATTTATTTTTTAGTTTAATTAATATATTCTCAATTTTTTGCTGAAATAAAAAATGTAGTGTAGGGGACGCATTTGGAGAATGCGTTCTCTCAATTTTATTTTATTTTAATTTCAGATTCCAGTAATTAAATTTTTTTTGAGAGGACGCATTCCCAATTTACCAATCACCCCATTTAGCATCCAAATGTGGTGAATTCAGCCAAAAAGAAGGGATTCAATCAACGCTCCACGGAAAAAGTAGAACACAAAAATGATGGAAAAATTTCTATTGTTGGTATTACAGTGAGACCGGCAGATGCAAATGGTGAGGACGCATTTCAGAGTAAGAGAGAATGTGTTTCACCTCTGCCATTTTTTAAAAAGACTAGAAGACGTTGTTGCGTCTTCAACTTTTGCCTCTTTTTTTATTTTATAAAACTGGTATTCATGTCTGGGTTTAAAAAAACAGAGCATATTTGCAGTCTATTTAAAAAATTAAAACCAAATATTTCACTACTGCGAAATCATAAAACACGGACCCAAATCCAAAAATCTGTGTCGATTCATCGAAAATATTAATGACGTAGTATTTCTATCCCAAATTTAAGAAATCATAATATTAATAAAAAACGAATTCATATGAAAATTATATTTTTATTTAAATTTGACTCATATACAATTCGAAAATAAATATTATAATATTTTTATACAAATAATAATTAATTTTTCCAAAAAAATAGGAAAAAAAATAATAAATAAAATATATAAAAATGGGACGTATCTACATTAATTTCTTTTTTTATTTCAGAACAAAAATGAGAATAAATTAAATAAAATTGGAAAAAAAATAGAGGACGCATCAACGAATATGTCCTCTACATTAATTTTTTTATAAAAAAATCAGAAAAATGTGAAAATATATTAAATAAAATAAATAATAGAGGACGCATTTGGAGAATGCATCCTCTCAATTTAAAGTTTTTTTTTCAATTTCAGAACACAAGAAACAAAAAAACGTCCTCAATTTTTTTAAAATTTATTTAATATTCTCAATTTTTTGCTGAAATAAAAAAATTTAATGTAAAGGACGCATTTGGAGAATGTGTTCTCTCAATTTTAATTTTTTATTTTACATTTCAGAAAACAGTAAACAAGAAAAATTAAAATTGAGAGGACTCATTCCTATTAATATCCATTTTAATTCAGTCCAAAAAAGGAATGGACTCAAAAATGATGATGTCAAACTAAAGCCGGCCGGAGATTACAGCTAATCCGTCACTAGACTTAGTCTTTCAACATCGTGGCCTCCTCGTTTTCAACTTGCTCTCCATAGTTTCTGCTTGTTTTTGTTGCTTCGTTTACTAAAACAACCCACGAATTCTCCACTGATCATCGCCCGCACAAAATGGTGGGAAATCAAACAAGGTTTCACCTTGTTGTAGCCACAGTAGCACTACATTTGCTGCTGCTCGGAGCCATGTCCGAACCGGACCCGGAATCCGCAATCCTGATCAAGTTCCGGGACTCGCTGAAGAACGCAACGAAGCTCGAAACCTGGGACTCGTCGAACGAAGTCTGCAGCGGCAGTTCATCATCATGGGAGGGCGTACGGTGCGTGGACGATCATGTCACGGTTCTTCAACTCGAGGGCATGGGCCTCTTCGGCTCCCTCGACGTTGACACGCTTTCGCGGCTGCCGCGGTTGCGGTCGCTGAGTGTGATGAACAACAGCTTTGCTGGAGCGTTTCCCGAAGTGAAGAAACTGGGGAGCTTGCGAGCTCTCTACCTGTCGTTTAACCGGTTCTCCGGTGAGATTCGGGATGATGCCTTCTTGGGGATGAGTTCGATGAGGAGGGTTGTGATGGCCAACAACGCGTTGGAGGGGAAGATTCCGGTGTCCCTCACCGAGTTGCCTAGGCTTGTGGATTTGCAGCTGCAGAATAATCTGTTTGAAGGCGAGATACCGGAGTTTTCGCAGAAGGATTTGGTGGTGAACCTGGCTAATAACAAGCTCCGTGGTCCAATTCCACCGACGCAAAACTCTGATACACTTGAAGGTCAGCCCCAATTGGGTTTCTATTGCCTTTCCCATATTTTCTATGTACCGTATGAGTTCTCAGTTGTGAAGTCCCATGATATGTGTTTATTTCAAAAAAATTGACTTAATACTAATTGATTTTAAGTCGGAAATCAAGATGGTTTAACATGGAATCATGTGCGTTCTTGTTGCATTCAATGTATAACATTTTTGCTTTACTTGGATACCAGGAAATAAGTTGTGCGGTTCTCCAATGGATCCATGCCATAAAAACAAATCTCTGCCAAAAACTGTCATCATTTCACTAGCTGTTACCGGAGCCGTGGTTGCATCAGTTACCGCTATCCTCCTGTTCTGGTTAGTCCGCTGCCGCTCTCAGCCAGCCAAAACCGCAGCCTGGAAAGCGCAGACTAAGGTAGGTGATCAGCAGAGCGAAGAAAGGAGGAAGAAGAACGACGATGAAGAATCACGCGGCAGTTTGCATTTTGTGAACGATGTTAGGTGCAAGGAGAGGAAGAAGTTCAAGGTGGAAGACTTGTTTGGAGCATCTGCAGAAGTACTGGGAAGTGGGAGCTTTGGGTCTTCTTACAAGGCAGATGTTGAGGGTGGCCTGTCTTTGGTTGTGAAGAGGTTTAGGCATATGGGGAACCTTGGAAAGGATCAGTTCTTTGAGCATATGAGAAGGCTAGGGAATTTGTCACACCCCAACATTCTGCCTCTCCTGGCCTTTTACTACACTAAGGAGGAAAAGTTCCTAGTCACTGATTTTGCTCAACTTGGGAGTTTGGCAAGTCATCTTCATGGTAAGTTCAAACATGCATTTGTTTTGCTCAATTAGGAACTTTATTCTAGGACGGAGGTAGTATGAGAATAAAACACATTCCTCCGTTTTTGGAAGATCTATCTCGTGTCTAGTACTGCACGGTTCCATTCTGCAAGAACTCCAATGATTCTCTTGAACCTTATCTTCTTCATCATAAATGACCCGCTTACCTGAAAATAGCCTGGAAGGGCTTGTGGTTCTTTATACTGAAGGTTTTCATTTGAAACTATCAAGAGAGTACCAAATGTTGACGATAAGAAAGGTTACCATGTTTCTCTAAAAAGTGTCACATTTTCAATTTAACGAAGCGTACTTAACACATTTCAGAAATGCTAATGATTAGATTATTCTTGTACATGCATCTTAATTACTTTTCATCCAATTTCATCCACACATGTACATTTGTATTAAACTCTTACAGGTATAAACATACATGCATTAATGTAAGATGCGGAAGTTATCAATGAAAAGTTGTTGAATATTATAGGCAGAAGAAGTCCGAACCAAGCTGGTCTGGACTGGCCAGCTCGGTTAAACATCGTCCAAGGAGTAGCCAAGGGATTGGCTCACCTTCACAAGGAGCTGCCAACACTCAACCTCCCTCACGGCAACCTCAAGTCATCCAACGTTCTTCTGGACAAACATTTCGAGCCCTTCCTAGCCGACTACGCTCTCTCCCCGGTCATCAACCGCGGCCATGCTCAGCAGTTCATGGTGGCCTACAAGTCCCCAGAGTTCATGCACCACGGCCAGGTCACCCGGAAAACCGACGTGTGGAGCCTCGGCATCCTCATACTCGAGCTGCTCACCGGGCGCTTCCCCGCCAACTACCTGAGGCAAGGGCTGGTTGCCAATGCGGACCTGGTGTCGTGGGTGAACTCCGTGGTGAGGGAAGAGTGGACAGGGGAGGTGTTCGACAAGGAAATGAGTGGCTCCACGGGGAATGGAGAGGGGGAGATGCTTAAGCTACTGAAAATCGGGTTGTGTTGCTGTGAGACTAATGCTGAGAAGAGGTGGGATTTGAAGGAAGCTGTTGAGAGGATTGAAGAGTTAAAGACAAGAGATGATGATGATGATGATGATGATGGGAATGAAGAAGGAATGAGTACTGATGCTGAGTTCTCATCTTTAACCGTGGCAGGTTGATTAGTGAAGTGAAAATATAGGTAGGTTGATGGAAGGAGCACAATGCGGTTTTGGTGCATGTATGCACTTATTGATTATTGATTATTGATTATTGATTATTGATTATTGATTATTGATTATTGATTATTGATTATTGATTATTGATTAAGACATACGCCTGGATAGCTGGAAAGTAACTAGGTTAGTACATCCTCCGTTTCGCAATTATTGACACACCTTCATTTTTGGTTTGTTTATTTTATATTGGCACATTTCTCATCATTCTACTTTTTACATTCTATATTCAATTTCCTACTCATTTTCTTCTCCTAAATCCAAGCATCTAACTGAGATAATTATTTGTACTTTTGGGACTGCATTCGCACAATCACTTCATTGATGGTTATTTTCTGCCACTATTCATGCGCCACTGGTAAGCTAAACTGTTAGTTATTTTCATTAACATTTACCTCTTTTGAATTTTATAATTACTTCTTTCCATTCTTTTTTTTAAAAAAACAATTACATGTTATGGTGGGAGATTTGGCAAATCTCTACCCGTTTAAATAAGGTACAAATAAATAGAGAGACATAATAGTCTCATGACCCGCATATCGCGGGATCATTTAATTTCCACGGGATGCATTTCAAAGATAAAGATTTATAAATTTTGCTCTCATACTCACTACTAACCACTATAGAGTAGTTAGTGGCAAGTCCAGGGTCGCCCACAGAGATACTAGAATTTAAAGGTTAACATTACACAACCCACAATCGGGCGTGACTCTGATTGTGGGTCGGTACTCTCAAGGTAGCATGAATGCACTCATCTCCCCAGTACTCTTGAGCCTACAATAGCCTTTATCTAACACTCCCAAGATAGCATTTTAGCCTAGCATGATATAATACTATGCATGGATCTGTGGATGCATCATAAAGCCTGACATGACATAAATCTTTCAAGAATGTAAACTACAAATCAAGCACAAATATTCATAGGATATAAAGATAGAGTAATCTAATAATCTCAAAAAGTCAAAATCAAGTCATGAATACAAATATTTTCCCAAGAAAAAATCTACTCTAGGAACATTAGATTCAAAGCAATCATTGTTATAAGGCAGAACTAGAGAAAATTAATGAAGAGAGGAAATAGTCTTCTTCTTCCTACCTACTATAATAATAATGACCCAAAAATACCTTAGGAGACTAAAGGTAGCTTACATAGTAGGTAGGATTGGGCCTTAGAAAACCAAAAAAGCTAGGAAACCCTAGCGCCCACATCGGCACGGACTGTGCAATAGTGCACAGCGCACGCTGCACGACCCGTGCAAAAGCACGTGGGCCACGGACTAGAGATGTTCCCAAGCTGTTCCAAGAATGGGGGACGTGCAAATCTACAAGTCCGCGGTCAGGAGCTGTGTCCGTCGTCTTTTGAGTTCGCGAGACGTGCAAGATTGCCCGTCCCACCGTCTGGACCATTGATTCTTCGTTCTGAGTGCGAGAGCCGTGTAGGATTGCACGACCCGTGGTTTGGACTTCACTTCTTGACACGGAGCAAGGTATGGGCCGTGAAAATCTACACGGGTCGTGCCAGTCTTCAATTCTTCTGCACTTAGCTCATTTTCTTCAGCACATCCATCTACTACCACGTGTTTGCCTCGTGGCCTTTAGTTTTCTACCACCCTTGCGAATGGCCTTCTACAATCTACTACCATTCTTGTAAATGGTCTTCTACAAACAACCTGAAGTGCTTATAAGCAATTTACAAGTAAAACTCACAAAAACATATCTAGACGCTTGTAGGGACGTAAAATCCATTAGACCTAAAGTAGGCTACACAATGAGAGATTTAGATATGAAAATCACAAATGGTCATCAAAACCGCTTACAATGTAAATCTACCTAAATCTTCCAGTCTACCACACAAAAGATAACAAAAGAGATGTTAAATGTTTGAATGCCAAGGAAAATACATGCATTCACGTCTCATCACCTTAACTCTTGAAAAGTAATGTATTACGACTTCAATACATCAACCTATTTAACTAATAAGTCGTGGAACTTCATTCACGGGAAAAAAATAAAAGAAAAACATACATCAAAAATCCATATTGGATTTAAATTTGTGGAATACAAAAGAAATACTATACATCAATGATTTATATTTTCCTAATACACGGAAAAGATATGGAATCTAGCTTGATTTTCACTTGATATTAGTTAACAATGTGACATCCCAATTTCACCTCCCTGCTTATTGGGGAGGCCGTAATCGAGTGTTCACCTAGCTCACGCCAGGATTCAGTAGTAGAAAGAGCAAGATAAATAATTAACTAAAATATATAAATATATTTGTATGAAATTTTAGAACAAGGTATAATATAGATTTTTTAACCTTTTAGAATTTTACTTTTTTTTTCTGGGTGTTGAGCTTATAAATTGTAGCTCAATGACGTGCCTATAGTGTCTGATTCCATCACTTGAGTCAAACATTCTTCCCAAAACATATGAAAAAAAGTTAAGGAATGAGCCCATGCTCAGTGAGGTCTCAATGGTTTAGAAATATTTACCAAGTGATATTATATTTATATAACACAGAGAAAGTGAGATAAATAAACACATATTTCATGTAAGGGATGAAGAGAGAAGTATATGTAGCAATCCATCAAGTCTCTATATGAGGCTACAGTTGGATTGCTAATTATACTCCCAACTACCTGCAAGCGAGTGTTATCTCGAAATATCGAGAAAGAGAAAGAGATCCCAAGGATCAATATCGGCAACACACACCCGTCAAGAAAGAAATATTTGTGTACGGCACATGGTACATCTCGAGAGTACAAACAAGACCTTATTAGACATCTAGCCAAACGGTCTAGCCCATTGCTGACTCGTCGGTTTCGAAGCTAAGCAGGGTAGGGGGCCACCATATCAAGCATGAGTACAAGAAAGTAATTGGTCTGGTGCGATCAAGTACACAACTGTTCAATGTCAAGTTCAAGCAAGTAATTGGTCCAGAGTGATCACGTACACAACTGGCCAATATCAAGTTCAAGAGAGATAGATTTCAAGCAAGTGATTGATTAAAGAAATCAAGTATACATCCAACAATTTGTCATATCACGTTCAAGCAAGTAATCAAGTAAGCAAAAATATATAGCACGAAGATCACAAAGTCATTGAGTATGGAAGCAGTCGCGTAATGATAATAAATACGTGAAGCATGATAGTATGTGATATGAATCTCCTTGCGAAGACTCTGGATTGCGAAAAATTGGATCTTTAACCAAATGGGGATCTCGCCCAACCC
>JAULKM010072127.1:0-11910 GCA_032355605.1 Rubia tinctorum
CAAAATAAAGCTAAGAAAAGGGTTTTGGTCCCCTGAAGAAGACGAGAAGCTGATGAACTACATGGTGAGAAATGGGCAAGGCTGCTGGAGCGACATTGCAAGAAATGCAGGGCTACAAAGGCGTGGAAAGAGTTGCAGGCTAAGGTTATAAGAAATGTATGTCCATAAGTAACAAAATACTAATCAAATTCACAACTTATCAGCAACATATCATGGCTCTGCAGAATCTGAACTTATATAAAAGGTAAATGGAATACATTTGTATCGTAAAGATCATTCAACCCAACTTAACATGTGTTGAGGTCACACACCAATTTGAACCGACACAATTTAACCTGCACATCCAAACATATATCACAGTAAAACTAACTAATCTACATCTTTGAGTTCCAAGAATTTGATCAAGGACACTGATTTTACAAACGAATAGCATTCGTGAACATCTTCATTTCAAGATACTACACAAACAAGTTAAACGAGAAATTTAAGATCTAAAAATAAGCTAAAAAATACGCGATTAGTTCAGATATAAACAACATAACACTGCTCTAGGTAGAGTAAAAGATTTAGACACTTATTTGTGTGTTTGTTCTTGTATCGATCACGTCATCTAGATCACATCATACCTCATCAACTATACATGTGTGGAGATTAGCCAAATTTACCTAATCGAACTAGTGTCATTAAGTGTGAGGGTGAGATGATTGTAGACAAACACATAAATGGTCTGTAGTTATGTCATATCCTCCAATAGTTGCAGGAAATGGGGTAGGAGTGAGCTTAGTTATGTGATACGAGTAGCAAGAAACTCATCTTTACTATACACACATCAGTACTAAACACTTCTAATTAGTACTAAACATTTCACAAGCAGGAGCCATGAAAGCCCTCGAGTGCCCATTTGGTATACTAATTCTACTATGCATGTTAAGTTTTTGTATTCTTAATTAGAAGAATATACGGTATAAAAGTTCCTCAACATTTACAAATCTGATTTGATTGGTGTTAAATGACAAAATATCTATAAGCTACCACCATTAGTACTATAGCATGATGAAATTACCAAACTTGAAAATGCACATGACACTACAATATCTGACTCCACAAAGAAGCAATTTATCTTTCCATTTACAATAACATTAATCTAAAATTGCCCAACTTTCTGGAAAGTTTTTGGAACTAAATAGTTAAAAGTGATATCCAGAACATTACAGTTTCCAGTGATCGCCCTTAAAATTGTCTATGAAAACTGTAAAATGTCCATATTCCTATAAGCTTTCATTATAGTCCCTCAATGAAGTAATGTATATCCCATAAGTAGTAACCACAATGTAAACCCATACAGCTCCTAGAACTAAATACACTAAAAGAATAGGAAATAAATGCAAATACGACGGAGGAAATTCAATTTTGAACAAACCTCAGCTGAAAAATTGGAGAAAGTGAAGCCAGAGGAAGAATCAAACAATCAAACTATAATATACATGTGCGGTGACGTTGATGTTTAAAATGCTGGACTTGAAAAGGGAAGAAATCGGGTTGTTTATGTAGCTATGAGGCAATCTAGGAGTTTGCTGCAATAGCCAGAAAACATATAAAACTGGTAAGCTCGGGTCATGGAAGGAAAAAATGGGCCATGGAATAAAAGAACGGGTAAACCCGCGGGTTTGACCCGCGGGTCTTACCATTTTATCGACTCACGCTTAACCCACAAACCCAACCCATTCAACCAATGTTTATTAATTATCCTTTTGATCTGTTACCCATTTGACTTATACCCACCCGGGTTTAAAATTAAACAACCCATTTGACCCGCGGGTTACGGGTCAGTATTGACACCCCTAAAAATGACATTCCATAAACTATGCTCCTAGAACAATCCAGAGGCAGATTTAAAGTGGGGTTAGTAGTTGCTGGTGCTAGCTTGGATTTATATACTAGTGGTAACTGTAAAAGTAATTTTTTCATCTTCAAATACTAGTTGTAATTTTATTCCAATTTTTTTGAAATCTTTTTGGACTTAAATTTATATTTTTCTTAAGAACTTTGGTTTTGTACTTTTATTTTTTTTAAAATAGTCGGCCTCTTCTCATTGATGATATTGAAATGGGTTACAATTTGTAGTCGATTGTATTCACAATTTCTATTTAGTCTATCTACTTTTAGCTGATAAACTAGTAGTTGCTAGTCTATCTACTATTACACTTGTACCGTGATTACATCTGATAGCCTCGACCTCAACCCATCGGACAGTTGTCTCAGTTCCAGCTGGCGTCCCAACTCAAACCATCATAGTAGAAGACATTAGACTTGGCATTTCTATCTTAAAAGCACGAAGATCTCTAACCCAAGCCAATTTGGATCCTCAAGATATGTCGGTATATCTTGAAATGTCCAAATTAACCGTAGTCTACTAATCTACTCTTTTAACCTTAGAGGATTTCTCCAAAAGTATTTTGTCTAAACTACTTCTGACTCGGATTTCTCCTAAACAAACTCTTTGGAGAGTAGACTGGAAGCCAACAAGAATTTTCCGCTTAAAAGGTTGTTGGAAAATTATAGTTAGCAGAGATTTCTTAATCTAATGTTCTAGACAAAACTCACCTTCCTTATTGAACTAAACTAAAGATTTACACATAAACAAGAAGACCAAAGAACCCGAACCCAGTAACTATAACCCCGACTAAAGTACTGAAAAATCGGACTGGTATGTCCAACCCAATTTAATGACCTGGTTCGGGCAGACCGAACCTGCCTTTGCCCCTTTTTGGGCAGATATGACCCACAGTTTATTGCCGCCATCTGCGACATTTCCGTCAATCACCAATAAGGATAAGACATTAGAATTTTCACCTTACTATTATCGAAGTCTGAGAAGACTCCCCGACCTCGTAGGCATAAATCCTCCATTGTACGCTGACTTTGTCCCACCGATTGTCATTATAGTCCTTCTCTACTCGTGAAACTGTACCTTCTCCGGACCTTGTCGCGGTCCATCTCCGCGAGAGGATGAGAAATTATGCTTCTTTTAGCAGTCTGATGTCCTATCTGACCCCACTCTACCAAAGGTTTGTTCTTTCTCCGGGAAAGGACTATCAACGCTAGTGTGGATCCTATTTGTGTAGCTCAGCTTCTTGATCAGAGTTCCGGTAAGTTAGCCCCTCGCCGGCCAAGTTAGTAATACAACAGCTACAACTAAGGCAACAGATACAGCATGACGTTGTTGACCTCGTCGGACCGTGGTGGCCTTGCTGGAAACACCAAGTCACCGGTGAATTTCTGTTAACTGGTTGAGACCGGCATTGATCGGCCGCCCGAGATGCCATTGACCAGCTGAGTTAGCCATTGACCGGTCTTTTTTTTGCTCGTCGAGAATGCGCCTCGTATAGGCTCACCAGAGATGCCCCCCGGTCCACCTTATTTTCCCTCCGCCGGTTGTTCACCTTTGGACGGTGTTGAGCACACCGTCAAAGTCGTCGGGAACGACGTCGAGCTCGCCTTGAATTCTTTGTTTGTTTGATCTCCTGGGATCTGTTGGGCCGCAGATCTGAGTCCTGCTGGAAACTAACGTCGGAGATGGCAGTTGTTGTCTCCTTCGCCAAGTTTCTCACCTAGATCTGGGCTTGAAGTTTTCATCTCCTCCAGTTGGCTCATTGTCGGCCGTCTTCTGCCCCTTGGACCAGGTGCCCCTTGGTTTCCATGGCTTATGCTCATGGAGGAGGTTTCCTGAAAAGCTTTTTGAGTCAGCGACGATGAAGTCGTAACCTTCCTCCTTGATTTACAGACTACTACTACGATGACGAAAGGAGAAAACAATACTGAAAATTTAAAAATAGGTGAGTCGCCGGACCACCGGTGGGTGTGGTGGCGCCCCCAAACTAGGGTCTGCTTATGGTATTTTTTGAGAGGGAGACTTTCCTAGAGAGAGAATTATTTGGTTTTGTACTAAGTTGCAGCGTTGAGCGACACCCGTTGATGGTGAGGAAACTTACACCACAACTTCCTTTCTAATAACTGATTCTTATGATATATTTTTGTGGTATTTTCATAATTAACTGTTGAAATATATTTTAGTGGTGTTTGTTTGGTCTTGGATTTCGGTTCATTCCAAAAACAGTTTTGTCAAATTAATTTACAATATTTGATAAATTCTATGATTTCTTTATTTTTGATTTTACAAACAATTATTTAGATAATATAAGAAAATCCTTTATTTTACATACTCTCTCCGTCCCAGAAAAATGACACAAACTACCCAAAAGAACATATAATATGTTTTTAAATTTCCACGATGTCCTCTTTAACTTTAACTTTCAGACTGTACCCATAACTTTCCCAAAAATATCTTTACTTTTTCATAATTACTCCTTGTCACATCAGGTTGCATAAAAGAGCAAGTAAAAAAAATAAATGCGCCATTTTTGTTGGGATGGAGGCAATATTAATATAATTTTATCATACTATCAACATTTTAATTAAAACATAGAAATTAATGTTATACTATTGTAATTAGTATTTATAAAATATATTATCTGATACATTTTTATACATGAAAAATATTCTAATATTTATATTGCAATATTGAATTTTAATAAATATGAAGGATTTTAAATATATTAGATAAACTAGACAATAGTTTTTTATGTGAGATCACACCACGCCCTTCATTCTTGATTTTGGACACATCAATGTAAGAAGTTGAAGTGAATTTACTCTTTGTTGGTTTATTGTTGTATCACAATAAGGATTTCACAAAGGGGCAAAGGCAGGTTCGGTCTGACCGAACCGGGTCATTAAATTGGAAAGATTTCATTGGAAAGATTGGAAAGATTTCACATTACATTGGAAAGATTTCACATTTTTGTCGATTTGGTCAATGATCATTGTTAAGATCGTATTTATGAGTGACAACTACACATGATTGTTAATTATTGAGTTAGATTAGGGTTAAATATGGGATTGGGTTAATTTATAACTAATACACGTGAGTTGTGGGCGACTGGGTTGGCAATTATGTTTTAGTTCAATCATGGTGTGGTTGTAGATTAGTCTCCAGGGTCATATTTTGAATTAGTTGCACAATGGGTCGGATAAACTCCGGAAGGGTAATAGTAAGGTACTGGGTTGGATAAACTCCGGGAGGGTAATAGTGAGATACTAATGTATAAAGTGACACAAGTTAAGCTTATAATGAGTATTCATGTTGGGTCCTGGGGTGTCATACTACTCCCAACCTTAATCTATATAACCGCGGATGTCGGGTGGATTAATGTCGGAAGTAAAGGCTAGTGGTGGCATCAGGTCGTGCATCGCTAGCTATATCGGGAGGTGAGAGATGATGAGGGGGTGGACCCGCTGAAGTGATTAGTGGTAGTTCTCATGGATTTAAGCTCTCCACAATGTGTGATTGAACATTAGAATTAGACGTGCTTGTATTATGTGAATAGGAATTATGGATCGAATTCAATTACTAAACATGTGAAGCAAATGCTCCCCAAGTCTCCCTATCATTATATTTATACTTGTTTATTATTTTTGCATGCTAGATAGTTCGTTACTATTTCTATACTTGCAGTTGGTAGCTTATTACTCAAACAAATCCCCCTCTGTATGACCACACACTACACTCTTGGTGATACTCATGTGTGTTGTTTCTAGTAGTTGGTAGTAATAATGGAGCAACATATATTTTTTATTTTTTGATTTCTGCACTATTTTCAACAATGTTAGTGTCCGCATATGGCATCATGGGATTTGGAAAAAAACCATGGCCGTGAGATCATAAGGTGGGAATGGTTGCGGTCATGTTACTTGAAGTGGTACTGAAGCTGGATGGTACACTAGTCAAAAAGAGTGTAGTGGTAAGGGATCCCTACTGTTGTGAAGGTATGCATCAAGTGGTTGACAATATTCTCCTCTGAGTTTTGTGATGGTCGCATATGGTTCCTCCTAACTTCAGTAGCTACTGGTGCCACCATAAAGAGAGGGCTACGCCGAGCTCTAAGGACATTCTCAAATTATATAGATCTAAATGGAGATATTCCTTCTCAATGGAACTTAAATCTATGCGGGTAGCAACTCGTTCTTTTCTTTATTTATAGCTCTTTAATGGTGTGATTATGGTCGATTATCACGCCAACATTTTTGGATCGTGGTCCGATTATGGGGCATCATGGTGGGGTGGTGTCCTCCACTATATTTTCAGTTTTCCATTTAGTGGCATTGTTGTGTTTGAATTTTTGTGGGTTGAACGAGCTACCTTATTTTAGCGAAGTGATCGTTTTCGGACAAGGTGGGTCATATATACCATTAATAAATAAGTAAGGGTCCGCCAAACTCCCACCATAACAAGTGTTTTTTTGTTATTGAAAAAAAAAAGAGTAATGACAACTTGTTCAATCCATTCTAAAAATGAAATAACAAGTTATCCATTAAAGGTAAATAGACTAATGGCGATAAAAAGATACTGTAAAATGCTTGAAGTTGAAATGACAAGTCGTCTATTAAAGAAATGTCATACGCCTTTATTAGATTCAACTTTAAATGGACAACACCGCTACAAATTTATGTATTTAAGTTGAGATTGTTTCTCCTCATTCTCATCTATTCATTAAATTCTACTTATAACTTTCTTTTATATTCTCTATTTCCTTTCTATGTCTTTTGACAATGCTTCAAACTCACAATCAAGTGATTATAAATGGATGACATTAATTCAGAACGAGGCATTTACCAACAAGGGGTGGAAGGAGATATTCACGAGTTGATAATAACAATTTTGCAAATTTAACAATGTTATCTATAAAACCCAAATGAATTCTAGTCAAGATATTGTGCTACCAATAAACCAACATAAAAGGGATAAGAAGTCAAAAGAGATGACAAGTAAGTTATGAACAATTAATGAATGACTACTTTCATCTATATACAATCCTTTTTAAAAAAATATGAATTTGGATTAGGATGTCGTTAATATTTGGAATTTTTTATGGTGTTAAGTAGCACAATAAATATTTAAGGGAAAGACCTAATGCTATTCATATATTTTTCTTAAATTACAGGCTTGATGCAATGTAGATCTTTCCTTACTAAACTATCCCTAACTCGTAGAATGAGTACTAGTTTATGGGGAGCGAGGATAAATAAAGAGTGTTTATGCCATTTCATCGAGACTGTGATTGGTATTTATTTACCTTTCCCATAGAAGCTACTTTATCTTTTAGATTTCTATAATATTAATATCCGTCTTACATGCTGATAATCTTTGACTTTCTGAAGCTCTGTTCTATGGGGAGGTACAAGTTGCTCTTACCCTTTTTCGATGTATGTATTCTTTATGACATAATCAGAGCTCTAGCAAGGATGGGGAGACCATGTTTACTTTTTATGCTTTGAATTCTGAAGGGAAAAAACTTGTAGATGAGCTCCCTTTTTCCACCAAAGGTTGGAGGAATCAATTTCTTAAATTAGACTCTGTATCCTACTCTTGTCCCTCCTAGAATGATCGTTCTTCTAGGGATAGTTCTCAGGGTGCTTTCCCCATTCCTGATGACATAGGCGAGCTCATAAATGGGAACAAACCCTTAAATGTCAAGAATTTTAGGTTAGGCTTAGATAGGTAAAACTAGTCACTTGAGTCTTCTTCAGTCCCAAACAAAGTTGATCATTCTTCTTCCAGTGCTCAAGTTTCCCTACATTTCTTTACTTTTTTGTCATACCTTTATGTATTTAATATTCTTGTTTGTTTTTTTTTACAGTGGTCTTAATGGATAGGAACATGTTGCACCCTGAAGATGCTTCTTAACAGCTCCTGAAGGGCTCTCTCAAATATTCTTCGACTAGCATGACCCCACTGTTGCCAATCATCCAGGTCAATCCTCCTTCCATCTCACATATTATGGATCCTTCCGCTGCTCATAACCATGATGGATGGTCTTGGATGTGGGGATTTGAGCCCCCCGTGTCTGAAGAACTTGTCTACAAGCTGCAACTCCTTCCCTTGTCATGGAGTCTTTCTCCAGTATGGCTTCACTTTTCCCCGAGACCTACCAGCTTCAGGTACACATTAAAAAATATTATTTTCTTCTTGTCATTTTGTGGTGAATTTCTTTTTTTCCGGACTCTCTTTTATGCGCCTGAAAGTTTGGCCTAGTTGTCTACGACAGTGCAATCCGATGTCCTCCGGGCTACCAAGGCTAGTTAAGCTCGGATAACCAATTTGGAGGCCACTCTTTGATCCAAGAAGGATGCATTAGAGAGGGTGAAGGGAGATTTGCAGGCTGCCTAATTGACCATTACATCTCAAGAGGGTTCCATCAGGATGTTTTGGCCCTTTGCTCATGTTGGAGATCATGCGGAGCTTTTCCAGGCCTTCTATGATAAGATTGTAAAGACCCTGGCTTTCAAAACTTTATTTCAACAGATTGTCCAACATGGTGTGGCCTAGGGTCAGAACTTGGTCGTTGAGAGGTTTCCCTGGTTCTTTATAAGGAAAGTAGAAGACTTCTTAACCCTTGTGCATCCCTCAATGTTGTAAGGAATATGGAGCATTCCTGGTGGTTGGAATCCAGAATAGAGGAATTCATCTCCCTTTCCTTGATCATTTTGAAATCTTGTCCAAATCTCTAACGATAGAAAAGGTGAAAATTATCAGTGGACGGAGCATGTTCCCGGCCCGCTGGGTGTCATAGAGATTGCTACGTAAGATAGAGGTAAGACTAAGCATGAGATGCTAGATAGTAGAGATGATAAATCAAAGGTGATGAATCCCTATATGATGATATTTAAGATACTAGTTGAAAATATGAAGGTCTTAGAGTATAGCTCGAGTATAACTCTAGTTGAAAATATGAGGGACAATATTCAAGATACCAGTGCTCAAGTTTCCATAGAGCAAGCAACTAGGAAGCTGCACATAGAGGATGAGAAGCTTGGGCTTGAGATCATGGCTTTTGAAGTTAAGTGTTCTGATCTGGACGCCACCATTCTTTGGGAGGATTTGGCTATAACACGGTAAACTTTGAGGGATTATAATGATACCATCGTTAATAATGACCAAAGTCTTAAGACTTTTAGAATTTTCTTCGAACATGAGGAAGATCCCAAGCTTATTGATAATATACGTGCTTTTTCTATCTTTTACAAGAAAAATGAGAAGCCTATTGCCTAGAAGAGGTCCCAAAGCCCAATTGGCCTATGTTGGGCACCAGATTGGCTCTATCATCTAAATCATAATATTGATGTTCCCCGTAGTTTGCCCTCAAGTTCCGAAGCTGCATCCCACTGAAGGTCGATACACCAGGCTTTAACTAACCAGGATTTAGTTTTTCGGGAAGGTAATTCTAGAGGTAGAGGCAGTCGTATGGTGGAAGTGGTAGACCATTAACATAATATCCGTGATTGTATTTTTCACTTTGTGAATAAAACTTGATTTGTCATTGAAGATTCTAACTTCGAGCCTTCTTAATATCAGCTATGGTGGTTTTTACCACTTAAGCTTTTATTTGCCCACTTCAAGGATTATTCGTCCCCCATGGAGAAGTGTGGTAGTAGT
Organism: Rubia tinctorum; assembly: GCA_032355605.1. NCBI lineage: Eukaryota > Viridiplantae > Streptophyta > Magnoliopsida > Gentianales > Rubiaceae > Rubia > Rubia tinctorum. The sequence goes on from JAULKM010072127.1 coordinate 9,554, forward strand.
GGTCGTCCACTTTAGTGAGTTTTTCGTCCATTTGGGAGAACAAGAATAGAAGCATTCATCCACTTTAGGGAGGATTTCATCATTTAGGAAGAACTTGTCATGTATGATGGTCTGTCCGTTTTAGGCTGTATTTCCTCTCTTAGGGAGAAATTTTGTTGTGTAGAATGGTTCTTCCGTTTTAGGGAGTTTTTCATCCCTTAGGGAGAACTATTGTAGGGAGAATATTTTTAGATGAGATGTCTCTTCATTGTAGAGTGAGTATTCTCTTTTGGATTTCAATTGATGGAGGTCATCTCATGATGATACATCTCTTCATTGTAGCGTGGCTATCCTCTGATGGGATTTCAGCTGTAGGAGAGATTATTTGCTAATTGAACATTAATTTTATTTAAAATATGTGGCTCCATTATTCTAGGGGTGAACGACTCAAGGGGCATCATATTACAAAAAGAAAAGCCATACAGTTCCCCTTGGGGTGAACTACTCCCTGGGGTTTAAAAGGAATAAAGATGTGTCCAACCTGTAGCTCTTTTTTTAGGGAAGAAGATACGCATATGCCTGTGAGCTTTAGTTCATCAGCTTCGGCAGAAAGAGTTCGACCTTCATCTTCTAGAGATCAATATTTAAGGGCTCTTCTGCCTTAGCTAAATCGACCATCTTTTTCTGGTTTTCCGGTCTCTCATTGAACGCGAGAGCTCGATAGATTTGGGGAAATAGTATTGTGGTACTCTTTAAGTAAAATGCATGCCTCTCTAACATAATAACCCAATTGATAGTTGTCTTCGATGGTGGTACTTCCGAGGTGGAATCACCCTCTCCTATGCCATAGCATCCATGGATCAAGTTGACTCATTTCATCTCGTTAAGGTTCTTTTCCAACTGTCATCATGCAACATTGGGCCATCTCTTGATCTCATCTTACTGAAGCAATGTCCTTCTACGTAGAGAACTCTGACACCAAATGGTAGGGTGACCAAATGGTTTTGGCCGGATCATTCAAGGGCAGCCAAGTATGACGGTGAAAGACAAGGGAGCAACACAATAGCAAATTCACACATCACCTTGTTCACTTTGTCTTTTTCCTTGATTGTCGGTGGTATATTGATTACGCTGATAAAAAATTCAGCTCAACACTTAAACCCAAATGGGGATACATTGATTTTCATAGTTTATGCCTCTCGATGCCCAACCGGTCAAAGCAACTAGAAAACATAACTTATACTCTACTTCCATCATCAATAAATACTCTCTTCACTAGGGCATTCCCTATCTTTGCGAAAATCACCTTAGAATATGAATGCGGTGTATCATTAGGGACCGCATCAGTCTCAGAGAACGTGATTCTTTTTTTGGTTTGAAGCGTCTATCTGTCGGTTCCTCCAAGGGTTTGGATCAGCTTGGTTTTTAATTGCAGTTTTTGACATACCATCCCAATGATCCCATTTATTATGGTTACTACCTTGTCGTTGGTAGTAGGGGAGTTCATGAACCGGTCTGGACCGGTAAAATGGACCGAACCGGACCGGAACCGGATATATAGAATTTTGGTTCGGTTTTCGGTCCAAGATTTTTTAGAATTCCTTCCAGTCCAAGACCGGATTTTTTGGTTTGGACCGGATGGACCGGTAACTTACTCTTATGTATATATTTTTTTATGTATTTGTAATAAATTTGTGTACTAGTTTAGATTTATTTCCGTTGGCCTTGTATTCTTCCATATTTCGATGCAAATCTTTTTCTAATAACTTCTAGTTTACTATCTTTTAAAAGAAATTTTATAATTATAATTTTTCCAAAACCATTTTTTTATAGAAGAATAAAGTTTAGTAAAATCCGGTCGAACCGGCCCGTACCGGTCCAAAACCGGAATAATTTCGGTCAGATCCTGGTGCTAAACAATCACTAACCAGTTTGGTTTTCGGTCCAAGATTTTTCGTGATTCCGGTTCTGGTCCTATCCGGTTCCGACCCGGTGTTGGACCGACGAACACCCCTAGTTGGTAGGAGTTGTTCCTCTTTCTTGCTGGTGATTTAATGTGTGTAAGATTTAATGATGTGATAAGGTGAATGCTTTAAACATGCCTATGACATATCAACAAGTAATAACAGGTCGCACTGTGATTAATTTATACTGAAGCTTTGTTCTGAAAATTCCCTAGTTTTTCCTCCTTTAAGATAGCTCGGGATATTCCCGCTTTTCTATTGGTCAGTTCTCACAATAGCTGTTAATGACTTAATGACCTAACAATTTATTTGTCCACTCTTCTTGGTTCTATTGTTGTAGCAAAATTTTGCAGCTCCTGTAAACTGAGTCACTGTTGCCGAACAAAAGGCGAGAAAATCATTTCAGAGCCATCG
>JAULKM010072138.1:0-11910 GCA_032355605.1 Rubia tinctorum
TGGGGTGAGAGAGGGGTGGCCGATAAAACTAATGGAAGGGGTGGAAGGGGTGACCGGCACGGTGAGGGGCACCGGCGGTCACCCCTCCGGCGGGTCTGTTTTTAGGGGTTGGTCTATTGACTTGCTATTTTTTCTCAAAAACTCGATCCTCTCTCAGTTCATTAGTAACTCATTGTTTTCATGATGAAGAGATTCAACGTGGAAACTATATTTATATTATTACACTAAAAAAAAGTGCAATAGTGACGTATATTTTGTGACATGTAAGGAAATGTCACAATATTTTTGCTCCACTTTCAAGAGTCGCTAAAATATTTGTGATACGTGCACATGTCACTAAACTGAATTATTACATCAATTCATGTCACGAATTTAGTGACACTTCTAAATTGAACAGCTTATTAAAGCATCACAAAAAAATATAACGATAATTAAACGCATCACAAAGTTTTAGTGACACGTTGAATAGCAGCACTTCGTATAATGTCACTAATAATTTTAACGACGTTTTTATGTGTAACGAATGCTCCAAAAATGCGTCACAACTGGAATGTTTTTGTAGTGTTAGGAATTAATGAATTTTATAGTAATTTGATAATAATTAGAATAGAATGAGTCCCCTGACAAACTGTCCATAAACTTATGGACATGTCACTTTTTACTTTATACACTGTATTTGTTAAATTACGTACTAAAATTAGAAATGTTGAAAATATTTTTTATACTATATATTTTTTATATTTTCACATTCAAATACATATTATTACTTGTTTTAACTTTTAAAATGCAATATTTAAATTTAATAAAAAAATTACAACATAAGTAAAAGTCATTGTGGACTGTGCATAAGGTTATGCAAATGTTGTCTTTCCCGAGACTTTCTCGTAAGGAAAATCAAGCATTTTGGGATTGTATTAGTTGTTTTGGATTTTGGGATTGTATTAGTGGTTTTGGATTTGGGGATTGTATAAAAGCTTGGCTCCTGCATGTCGAAGCTCCACTGCGCCGAGCCTATCTAGAATGGCCGAATTTAACACACGAATGGAGGATTTATCAATGAAAACACACTCGTTAACCTTTCGAAATCTGCAATTAATCTCAATGAATAACTCAAAGGAAACTAGATAGGAGGGTTAAAAAAATGACCCTTTCGTAAAAACCCCGTTTGGTTTAATTTTGAAAGGTTTCGAGGATCCTAAACAACCCAAGCTTATCTATGATGAGGTTTAAATTTTATTTTAAAAACTACAAGTTGTCCATGAAGTTGCAATAGTCTTTAGAAGGCCTTCCCATAAATTCAAATAGAGTAAATGAAATTTTAAACGTTGTTGAGTTTTTTTTATAAAAAATCAAATAGATCCCTAAGCTCTCCTTGGGCTCGCGCACGTTTCGGCAGGCGTCTCCGCTAGTGTTTGGCGATGCCACTCTGGTTGCAAACGGATGTGTCACAGCGGCCAGCTCCAACTCCAGTGTGTCAAGGACGATCCAGTGCCAGATCTGGTGGTTCAGCTCCAAATACAGGCGGCGTTTCTTACGGTTTTTGTGGCTTAGCTCCAATCCAAGGCGGCGGTGTCAAATAGCTAGTCTCTTGCCCGTCGAAGCTCCACTCCATCGAGCCCCATCTAGAGTTGTCGAATCGGCCAATTTGGTCACTCGGGAATGTACAAGGCGGAGAGCATAGACCATTGCGGTGCTCTGCCCAACTCAATGTCCAACGTCGCTCCACAGGGACTGACTCGGTCAACTCGGTTTAGACTTGGTTAGAATTAGTTTGACTCAGTCAAACTCGGTCACAAATCTGAGCGAACGCTTCCAGTAATTCAGTTAACCCAGCAACTAAGCGATTTTGTTGTTGTTCTATGTCGCGACGGCAGTGACAAAATAAGGATATAAATAATTCAGATCTGGGTGCCTTTCTTTTGTGAATTTCCGGAGGGTTAATTCTCTTTTCTTTATAACAATTATAACCCTACCTATTTGATTAAGAACCAATATAACCCTCAAATAATTTTAAGTGCAAAACTAGCCCTAACTACTTAATGAAAGTGCTTATATAACCCTTCGGAGTATATTCCGGATTGACTTGCCATTTCCCACCATTGACCGGTCATAAATGACAAAAATGCCATTTGGCGCCCACCCATTGGTCACCACCACCAAGCCAGCCCAACCACCATAACCGTTGTTTCAATGACCATATAATCACCCCCACGATCCGCATTTCACACCAACATCGCTCTTTTCCTGATTTTTTGGACGAACCCACTTTTAAGAAGATGCAGATCTAAGTGGGTTTTGATTGAACGATGGAAATTTCAAGTGGGCTGAATCCCATATTGAGTTCGATGGAATCAACCAAGGGAAAATATAGGGAAATCCGGGTTGGACCACCATTTCTATGCGTGAATGCGTGAAGATTCTCCACCAATGCCCACTTCCATCAGTGCCCACAAGGGAAGGCACAGAGAGGTCGCTATGGCTGAAATGGTTGTGTGGCCGGTACCCTCTATTCTCCACCACCGCTCCCTGGCCGGTGCGGTGTCACAAGGAGCACAACCCACCACGGGGAACACAAGAGATATGGGAGACGACACGTTCGGTACCCCAGGACTTGGCAAAGATCTGGTGGCCGATCTTCTTTGGAGACAGTGTTGGGCTGACAAGTGTAGGATCGAGATGAGGGGATGGGTAGCGGCAACAGCCAAGATGCTGGTTGGGTTGCTGCGGGGAAGAAAGTGTGATTTAGAGCTTAGGGCTAGGGAAGAAAGTCAATTCACATTTTTACATTTTTTTCTTTTATATCTCAAAGGGCAAAATTGTGTTTTCAATAAAATCCACCTTTAAACTGCCGGAATGGGTAAAATTGCGCTTACATCAACTATCTAGGTTATATTTGCACTTTCAATTATCAAAATGTTATATTGACACTTATATGAAGTATGTATGATTATAAAGTGCATTTCTTTATTTTTTAAAAATATTTTATGGATGGGATTCTCTTAGTTATGTTATTTTAGATTTTTTTTTCTTTTTCACACTTTTCAATTTTTAAAATGGTTTTTTATTTAAAGTGTTAGAAGGAATTTTCTTATCCAATGTTTATTTTTTGGTGCCCTGAGTCGTTAAAATAGGATTGACTTCAGATTTGATATCCAAAGAGACGGTGAGGAGATATCCAAATCAAAATTGTATTATATGTACTTATGGCTATATTTTTGTTTGTATGGATTTAAATCAGATTTGTAGACTTTGGTCCATAAGGAGGTTGGGGCCAATTTTATAGATAAATCGATAAATTGGACCTAAAACCTTTCGGGATCAAGTTAGAGATAATTCTACGCATTAAAAGTGATTTTCTGTATATTGATGAAAAATATTTTGGTAATTAAAATGACAGATCCTAGACTCCTAGATTAGGGAAATGATCTTAACGGGTTAATTGGAGGCATACTTGATCTTTATTTGGGGAACTTCATTTATTTTATTTTGATTGCTTTAGATGTTTGATCAGAGGTGTTGAGGGGTCATTTTGTGTGCGAATCTATCGATACTTTACCGTGTTTGCTGTGATGGTAGTCTCAAGTCAATTTATTGTGGCTACAGTATGACGATACGATGACAACCACTTATCCTCCACGATCCCTTCTCATTGCCACATAGGTTGTTGTTTAACATTGTAATATTGATCAGGGTCTATGTGCATATATCTCTTCATGCCACTGAGACCTTAGATTAGAATTGTAACATTTAGGTGGTGTTTCAGAGTTAATGGGTTTATCCCATATCATATGTTGTAATGACAGATTGTGCAAATTTGAGCTTAATATAAAAGGGATGGGAATCCTATAAACCCTCGTCTTAGTGACAATTTAATTTTTTAAAAAATATTGGTATCTTATAATTTAGTCCTATCATCTCCATAGAGTGTCCTAAGTATTCAAATCGAGTGAATGGTTTGCTGACTTTTCGGATTCATAAGTAGTGTCAGTCATGTTCAATTACGATGAACTCATGAACTTACAAAGCCCGATGTAAAATGACGTACCACAATGTGATGTTAAATCGCAACAACTTCACCCCGACTCATTTCTAATTTTGGGACCAATTTTGAAAGTTGAGTAAACCCCCCTAAAAAAGAGTGACCTTGCGATATCGAAAGTGCACACGAAAAAAAGTTTTAAATGAGATGCACCTTATTCTCCACAACAAAACAGAGTTGTAGAGCATCGTAACCAAATAGTGGTTGAAATAACGAGGTGTTTGTTAAAGGGCATGGGTATGCCGTAATGTTTTGAGGGGAGGCGGTTAAAACTGCTATCTACATTCTAAATCGATCACCAACACGAAGCTTTAAAGAAAAGACTCCTTACAAAGCATGGTTCAATCGAAATCCAAAGGTTCAACACTTGAGAACTTTTGGGTGCGTAGTTCATTTGAAGAGACTTGGACCTGAAGTGTCAAATATGGCAGATCGTTCGATGCACATTGTGTTCATTGAATATAAATAAGGTTCCAAGGCTTAGCGTGTCTTTCTCCACGTGTCACATGGAGAAAGACACTTCATGTGACACGTGATATGGTGTTTACGGAGCAGAGAAGTTGGGATTGGTCAACGGGGGTGCAAGATCAACCGGTAAAAATGCTTACGGTGGAGTACTCTTTAAAGGTTTTTTGCACTGAGAGAAGTACAATATAATGCTCATGAAGAGCAGACCTCTGTAACCAGTAACACAAATACTCCCTCTTCACCTGGTTCAACAAGTATGAAATGGGCAACGCCGCCGATGAAACGATGAGAAACTTGACATAGGGGGATTTCAACCTCGATATCGCAAGGTAACTGATATTTATGATGCTTATGAAGAGATTGATTTTATTGAACCTAGACTATGTTTTTTGGCTGCGGAAGAACCAACAAACCTTGAAGAAGCACTTGGTGATGATTATTGGAAAAGGCGATGGATGATGAACTAAAATCAATCCATAAAAATGAAACTTGGGAGTTTGCAACACTTCCTGTCAGGCTTAAAGCAATTGGACTCGAGTGGGTGTTCAAAGTAAAGAAATATCCAGTGGAAAAAGTAGTGAATAAGGCTCGTCTTGTCGCAAAGGGATATGTTATGTGTTAAAGGGTTGATTTTGATGAGGTGTTTGCACCGGTAGCTCGAATGGAAATTATTCGATTGCTCTTAGCATTGGCCGCACATAAGGGATGGACAATTAATCACATGGATGTAAAATAGGCGTTCTTAAAATGAAGATCTTGAGGAGGATGTGTATGTGTATCAACCACCTGGGTTTGTGGATTTAAGGAATGAAAAAAGGTTCTCAAGTTAAGTAAAGCTTTGTATGGGCTGCAGCAAGTACTACGAGCTTAGAATGCAAGGTTAGATGCATCACTAGTTTCTCTTGGGTTCAAATGTGGCCCGCTTGAATATGCAGTGTATCGGAGGTCACGTGGCTCTTCTATTTTGTTAGTCGGTGTATATGTTGATGATTTAATCATCATGGGAGGCTGTGATGAGGATATTGAGGTGTTCAAAGGTCAAATGAAAATGAAAATGTTGTTCGACATGAGTGATCTTGAATTTTGAGTTATTATCTTGGGATTGAAGTGAGCCAAGGCAACGGTGAGATCAAAATTTTCAAAATGTACATGCCAAAAAAATTCTTTCCATATCTGCATGGTGAGATGCAATCCATGTCATACACCTATGGAAAACAAGTTGAAGTTGAGCAAGAAAGATGCTGAGGAAGTTTTGGAAGCGACTTGATATCGAAGTATTATTGGAGTGTTTGTTATCTTTGTAATTCGAGGCCAGATATTATTTTATCGGTGGAATTTTGAGCAAATTTATGGAGGAACCCAAAGCTTCGCATTGGGCAGCATTAAAGAGAATCTTAAGGTACATCAGCGGGACAATTGGGTATGTTTTTTGTTATAAGAAAAAATGCGTGTATGAGCCAGATTTTTTGGGTTAATAGTGATAGTGATCTTTCCTGTGACGTTGAAGAGTACAAAAGTACTACATGTGGTGTTTTCCTCCTTGGCTCAAAACTCATCTAATGGCTATCTCGGAAACAAAAGGCAGTTGCTCTTTCTTCTTGTGAGTCTGAATATATAGTTGGTGCAACAGCAGCTTGCCAAGGTATTTAGCTAAGATGCTTGTATGGTGATCTTATAAATTGCGAGCCAAAGATGGTAAAATTATTGGTGGATAACAAATCAGCTATCGATTTGAGCAAAAATCTAGTTACCATGATCAAAGTAAGCATATTCTTATTCATTTTCATTTTATATGTGAATGCGTTGAGAATGCATCGGCGTTGAGAATGGATCGGTGGAAGTTAATTATGTTGGGACAAATGATCAATTGGCCGATATATTGACTAAGGCACTTGGGAGAATTCAGTTTCATGAGTTAAGATCCAAGCTTGGTGTGGTTGAGATAATTCCATACAACAAGTTTAAGGGGGAGATTGTTGAACAAACTTGTTGTACGGATGAGCTGCTGAACTACATGAGAAGAAGGCTTGAAAGTGAACATGTCATGGCATGGTTTTAGCTTTGATTAGTTGGGAGGAATGACAGTGGGGCAAGTTTTGGTGGAGGTCCGCCTTGCATCCGCCCCAATGTGGCGAGTATGAATGTAGTTTTTGTGGGGGTATGGCACGTATGGGTATGAAAATTGATATTTGTCATGGGTAGTGGGTCGGACATGGATATTAGTTCATAACTGTCCCACCCCTCTCCCCGCCGTAATATACCCGTTATGTGCACACTAACTTATATTATATAATAAATTATTATTTATCCATAATGCACATGTTTTACTTATAACAATTTCATGTAAATATTATTGAACTTTTAATATTAAACTTATTGATTTTAAAGTAAAATTTAGGTTTTCTTAGAGATATAAATGGGTGAGTAAAATGGATTTGAAGTGGGTATGGAGACCCAAGTGGGTGATGGGCGGGGCAAGGTGAATTTTTTGATAATACCCGATGGGGCGGGGTGGATTTTAATGTTGTACCTGCCATGAGTGATGAGACAAGTATGAGTGTGAAATTTATAGATGGATATGGGTATGAAGGTATCATAACCAGCTCCGTCCCATCCCATCCCATCCCATCCCATCGTCATCCCTATTTGTTGGTTTACTAAGTTTACTTTAGCAGATTTGGTCATGCTTCTATTCCTATAACTATGCCGTGTGAGTTTAGTGGTAACTTAGACATAGGACACTTTGTTTTGCTGCTTTAAGTTGCTGTTTCATTTGGCTATAAATAGCCTTAATAAACTTCAGAAAAACTGAAACGTTTTCAGCACCATGTCTTTGCTTTCAGATCATCTATTTTTTTCATTGAAGTTTGTTTGTTAAGTTCCAACAGATCAACATGAAATCTAAAATAATTATTTTTATAAGTAAATAATATGAACTAGTATCAAAATACACGAGATTTTAAATTATAAGATCAAATTTAACTTTAAGGAACATAATTTTAGTGGAAAGAATGAATTATGATAAAACATCAGAATAATTGGTTGAAACATTAGGTACTGGAAATGAAATATTAAGTACGGTAGTAAAAATATGCGCATTGCGCGAAATGAGGAAAAAACTTATTCGCTAATTTTTCTGACCCGGATTCTATAACCCGCTAGATTATTATGACCTGGAATTATTAATCTCCATTGTTTATGCCCAACACCCCCAAAACTTAATATTTGCACCCATATCCCTCCTTACTCTTCCAAACTTTCTTTAATTATATTTGGAATCTCATCTCTAATTGAACTTTATTATATTGCACATTAATCGTGTAGTCGTATACAAGATTTTCCCCTCTTATTTATGTAAAATCGAAGAGGGTTAAGAATTATAAGCATTGTGTCCCCTATATGTTAGTTTTATATAGTTATTATTTATAATAAAGAGATTAGAAACAATCATCGCGCGTAACGCGATATTATTAATTGAATGATTAGGATTAAGTTTTTTTTACGTGTTGTACTTTATATTTAAATTGAAAACAAAGAATTTTATTAAAATTTTAAGGTTTAATCATCTAAGAAAAACTATATGAGATAGTTTTGAAATCTTTAAATATTGAATTGTAAAATTTTATTATTTTTATAATATTTCATTTAAATTATTTAAAAATTAATTATTTATATGTTGAGATTCGTTTTAAAAGTCTATCATAATTATATGTATATCATTGCAATAAATAAAAGTAAATAAAAATGACTTTATTAGTCTCACCAATTATAAAATGTCCTCATTTAACAATTAGTCGGTCTAAAACAAGACTTTGTCATATATAAATAAATAAATAATATGTACACATATTTCTATCAGAAGTACTCTATCAATGTATTTAAAAATCGAATATTTTGTTATTTCAGATTATTTGTCCTTTAAATTTTGTCAATGATATATAGTACAATGAGATATTTATGGTTTTATTTATATCTTAAGAAATTATATATTTTAACAATTTATGATTGATTATATATGGTAAAGAATTAAAATTAATAACATATTATAAATTAGTATAAGTTATGAATGCTTATATATAGTAAAGAATTAAATTAGTAACATATTATAATATTAGACAACTTGGGTTTAGATTAGTCAAAATAAATTCAATGTTTTCGGTTAACGGTACCATCCAAAAACCAAATAATTTCTATTATATGGTGTTTGGGATGATTATTGTTGTACGGTTGTAAATTTGAAAAATGGAATGTCTTTTGTTATGAAATTTTGATTCCACGCCTCAAAATAACCCAACCTACAAAGTTCTATAATTAAAGTACAAATTATAATTACAAAATTACATTATACAAACGCTAATGGGCTAGAAGCTTCTATTTTTATATATATATATATATGTATGTATATATGGAGTCGTGCTCGTATGAACAACTGCACGTGCTTGTTGAGAAGTAGTCAAGAAGAGAACCAGAAATGAATTAAATATTGACGCCTAGTACTAATGTATAGAGCATCTCGAAGAGTTCACATATTATAATTAGGAGTAGGAATTAACCGATGATATACTTCTTTACACGTATTCCCTCTGTTTCTCTAAGAGTGACACCCTTTGACCACCACTTTTTTTTAGGTATGTTTGATCATCGATAACTTTAGTTTCATATAATAATGGTAAATAAAAATTTGATATTCAATTACTACATATTACGGATAATCTAAATATATCTCATACGGTAATTTTATTGTTTATATACTGTATAAAATATATGATTAAACATGCCTTGAAAAAAAGGGCAAAAAAAATGTGCAAATCTTAGAGAACTGGAGGGAGTAACATAGAGCTTATTTAGTTTAATTAGGGTGGGCCGTCATGTGATCGTGGTTTAGTTAGAGAACCTCCTATGACTCATCATATTACATTAATTATATATATTTTTAAAATCAATCATTGAAAGGTGGTGGAAAAGACGTCCAACAATAATTACGATGAGTGAAACTGACAACCAACCGACTAACTATTATATTGTAAGAATATTTAAATTACATGTCAACCATACTGATTGTCTGTACTATTACATAAAAGAAATCCAATAAATCTTTAGCGTTACCTATATGAATCAAAAAATACACCAACAAATGCACTAGAGATTTAATAATTAAAGAAGTATCAACATACTTGCAAACAAAATCAAGACTAATAAGAAAGGAATTGAAGTGTTGAATTAAGAACGAGGAACTTGTTTCAAACCATAAATAGTCTTGCTTGTCAGTCTTGCACAACAAACATGGTCGGGATGCATGAGATCTTTATAACCAGAAGTTTGTTCCATGTAAAGAGGTGAATCAAGAACACCAAATAGAAAGACATTTTTGACATTAAATTGATTAAGAGGCCACTAACGAAAAGTGGCCAGAGACAAGACTCTACAAGTTGTACAAACTATAACCATCAGGCTAAGAATATGATCATAATCAAACTGAGGAAAAACTCGAACAACCAAACGTGCTTATGATGATCAACTGAACCATCAACATAATACTTCAAACGAAAGACCCATTAAGAACCAACCATGTTAACATTAGAAGGATGTTAAACCAACTCTGAAGTCTGTTGAGTGCGAAGAGCTATCATTTTAGAATCCATAGTAGCAATTCAATTCGGATCCTAGACTGCCGAATGAAAAATTTGAGGCTTTGACCGAACAAATTAACAAAGCAATCAAAAGATCAGAAACTTCATAGTTAAAGTAGTTTCTGTGCTTGAGCGATCCAGTCTTAGAACAAGTCGACATATGGTGATGAGAAACTTGCTAAAGTGACGGACTAGAGACTGAAACATAAGGAACCCAAAGATACAATCAGAGAAGAAACCGCGGCCGGAGAAGTAAGTGGCGACTAAACCATCACCAAAGCGTACGATGCGGGCAGCGCCCACAACGGATGGGAGGTCGAAGTCTTATTTGGCGATGAACAAGCAGAGGCGGGACATCGAACTGATACATCCGGATTAGCATCATTAACAAGCACAACGCAATATGAAACAAAAGGCGTAGAAGGCTGCTCATAAACTTCCGAAGCGAAAGATTCAGATTCCGGAAAATGCCAAAACATTAATAGAGGACAGAGCAGCAGAAACATCAAGAAGAGCATGAGGAAATAATGATTGATCAAAGAAAGTATCACGAGTGAGGTATTCCTTTTAAACACGATACCAAAACAAAGTGATACCGCATGTGAGAATTGACAAATTCCGAACCACCATCACTTTGAAAAACTTTGATTCGGTAATCAAACAGATTTACAACCAAAGCCTCAAACTGAAAATAAACATCAACAAACTCATATTTACTATGGAGAGCATAAATCCAAGTAAATCGAGAGCAATCATCAACAGAGATCACATAATAACGATAACCATCACGAGTAGCAACGGGAATGGGGCCTCAAAGATATAGTGAATTAAATAAAGCAAATGTGGTGCACGTTTATTATTTTCAGCAAATGAAAGACATTTTCCCTATGCCATATCGCAAGAGGAACACAAATGCAGTTTTGGAAGCAAACTAGTAACAAACAAACATTCAGAGTTAGTCAAGGAAAAAATAATGTTGTATGAAACATGACACAGTCTACTATTAAAATTCAAAACATATTTTAGACTTACTCAACCCAACAAAACACCTATCCTATATTAGTAATGCTTCTCTATGTAATGCTTAGCCGGTGCATAATTATTCTTGGTAGAACTAGAAGCTGCCTTCTCACTCAAATTCATCATCGTTCCTTCTTTACATTACTTCTCGTCTCTATCAATTCAAATGGAGTATCTATCTTTCCTACCATCGAGAGCCCACTTGAAACTATAAAATAAACCATATAAGATACTCATTGCCAAATGATATAAATCTTCTTTAAGAGGAATAGGAAATCAATTGATAAAATCGACAAGCACCCTCAAATCACTTCATTTAGAAGATGTAATAATATCCACACAAATCAGACATACTCCATCTGATCTACAAACATTGACTTTCATTACTATTTTGTTTAGTTTTTTTAATAATGATTCCTTCCCTTTTAAGCAAAATTTAGGTTATTTTTATCCACTCAATTTAGTTTGCTCTCTTATTACAATTTTCATCACTAATTTTAATTTTCATAAAAAAGAATATATCATTTTGTTAGAAGTCAATGTTAAAAAAATTTGTAGGAAGCATAAAGTTTTCACAATCGAACTCCTTTTCACCTTTAATTAATACATGAAAATTGCCTGATCACCTAATGCTATTAGACCATGTTTATCCATGACCCAACCCAACCAAAAATTCCAATTAAATATTATATCTCTCTCATTCACCTACACAACCTTCCATCCAACCAATTTATTTCTTTTTGAAAGGTTTAT
>JAULKM010072159.1:0-11910 GCA_032355605.1 Rubia tinctorum
GCCCGCTATGAACACATTATAAACGATTATTTATCCATAATGCTCATGTTTTACTTATAATATTTTCAAGTAAATATTAATAAACTTTTAATATTAAAATTATTATTTTAAAGTAAAATTTTAGGTATTTTTTTGAGACATAGATGGGGTGAGTAAAATGAATTTGAAATGGGTATGGAGACCCAAGTGGGTGATGAAATAAGGGTGGATTTTAGATAATACCTGATGGGGCGGGGTGGATTTTAATGTTGTACCCGTCATGGGCGATGGAGCATATATGAGTATGAAATTTTTATGTGGCATGGATATGAAGGAAATATAATATGTACCCATCCCCCCTCCCCTCCATTGTCATCCCTACGTCCAATCCCTGACTAAGGGCCTGTCCAGCTGGGTTTAATTTCAGCACCAATAAACTAAATTCAACACTAATAAACTAAATTCAGCATTAATAAACTAAATTCAGCACAAATAACCTAAATCCAGAACTAATAAACTCAACATTAAAAGAAAAAAAATTAATAAATAAATATTTATTTGACTTCTCGACAGTTACTGATTGAGTAGTGAGTCTAAGAATAGAATATGTTACGAGTACAACATCATTTTGGGAGTCATTCTTTTAAATTTTTGAAAAAATAAATCACCAAAAAAAATCAATTATGCACCAATAAATTCAATTCAGCACAAATAAACTAAGTTCAACACAGATAAACTAAATTCAACACTAATAAATTAAATTCAGCACCAAATAAGCTCAATTGGACATGGCCTAACAACTAAAACAAACCTTTCTAAATTGAATACATTGGTTGGCTCACACATTGTGGGACGAGTCTCCTACAAATGAACCTGTCAATAAGGAATTATTTGATTAAAGTCCATATGTCATATTGGATGTCTACTACTCGACCCGTAACTTTAAACATTTTTTCTTCACCGATTGCATCAGCTATATTATTTTGGTGAGACTGTAGCTGGATTTCTCTGATCATCTGTGGAAATCACCTGTTGGAGGAGTGTTGAAGGCAGGAGTGCCTTTTTTTTAAACAATGTGTTGCCTCCATATTTATTCAGGGTAGGTCTAGATAATCCTCACCGGATTGCCATAACTCTGTGGTTCTAAGATTTTGACTCAGAACCTTCTTAGAGGTTGTCGTTGGATTTCTCCAATCAATGGTGAAGCACCTAAATCACGTTGGAGTGATGAGATCATCAATC
Organism: Rubia tinctorum; assembly: GCA_032355605.1. Lineage (NCBI taxonomy): Eukaryota > Viridiplantae > Streptophyta > Magnoliopsida > Gentianales > Rubiaceae > Rubia > Rubia tinctorum. The sequence goes on from JAULKM010072159.1 coordinate 1,222, forward strand.
GTAAACTAAAGACATCAAAACAACATCTAAAATTAACATTAAACTAAAACCCTTGATGTCATTCCAAATGAGCCAATAAATAACCACGAATATCATATAGCTTAGAAGTAAGCACTGACTAGGAAGTATTTCCCACCAAACCTGCAGCAGATGTGGTGCACCGGTTAGTGAAAACTCTGGTGTACGCCAAAAAGCTCTGCTCAACGAGTATGGATTACTGCAGAAAGATTTGTTTTTATAATTTTTTAGTGAGCCGGATCAAATACATGTCACGGGATGACCCATTTTTCCTGTGGCACACAATCCATCACCATTGTGGACTCAACCTAACTCTTAGCCTAGTCTAGATCTCATTTATCCAACATTGTCCACCAAATCACGATGTGTCTCTATTGCAGCCAACATGAAGCTTTCATGGCTACAATTGGCCGCAACGGTTTGTTGTTGGAAGGCAAGGATGTGCGTGGAGTGTGAATAAGTTCCAAAGCTGGGCTCAACGAATATTTGGGATATCGATATGTAAGCTGAATTTTAGGGAGGGTGAGGGGGAAGGTCGCCGCCCTGTGCCATCGGTCACCGTGTAATCGTTCCTAGATTACCCTCACGTTTGGTCTGTTATGCAACCATGCAGATTATGTTCCTAGGCCATCGCCCCACTGGTTGTCCCAAGATGTCCATCGTCCAGCGCCCATCCCCCTCATCGAGCGGCCTTGTCTACTGTTTCATTCTACCCCTACCTACATAATCTAACGTCTACCCTTTTAGTTGTAGATTCTATCCATTTGTTTGACCATACTCTGAGCTTAATTTATATCCGTGAAGTATTCCTTGTGCGTTCATTGTCTATAGCTCCTTGAACAAAGGTTTTCGATGCTTAGATTTCACCACATGTTGTGTTTTTATAACTCGATATATCTGATTTGATGAATTTATTTTCTGTATGCTTCTGGTTATCAGTCTGAGTATTTTGTTTCTTCATTGGATGTTTTTGCTTTTATAGACTAAACATGTCTGCTCCTCTTCTGCTTGTGCCTTTGTCTCACTTATCTCCTGCACCTCCTTGTTCGGCATGTTTGTTGGATTTGGCTCCTGCAGCTCCTGTTTCCCCACCACAGTCCCCATTCCCAAGAATCCTCATTGTTCTCATTCTACGCTACCTGGGTAATCTGCATCATCGTTTTCTTCCTCTTTTGAACACTATTATGGTCCAGAACATATATAAACTTATCCTATGACTACTCGAACACTTGATAGCTCTAGACAACCTCGGAAATTCTTAAATTACGTGGTCACTAGTTTTCTGGCGGCCTTGTTTCCTCAAACTGAACCTTGTGACTATCGTTCCACTCTTCGTGATCCGCATTGGGTTACTTCCATAGATGAAAAGATGATTCCCCTTTGTCATCAGTATACTTAGGATCTGGTTCCTCATCCGCTTGATTTGAATGTTGTTGGGTTCAAGTGGGTGTGTCATCTGATGTTTCAGCCTGATGGTACCATTGATCGCCACAACTCTTGACGTACCACTCAAGGATTCTCTCATATTACTGGTTTTAACTTTGATCACACCTTTAGCCTCGCAGTCAAAGCTTTCATCAAAGATGCCTTTCTCAACAATGTTCTTCATGCTCCCGTTTATATAACTCAGCCAGTTGGCTACAAGGATTCTGTTTGTCTGACTATGTTTATTGTTTGCAAAATTCCATCTACGGGCTTAAACAAACTCCTTGAGCCTCATTCCAGTGGTTCGTTTCTTACCGTTGTACCCTTAGTATTTATTGCAGCTCGGTCGATACTTCTTTATTTTTTTATTCCTATGGATCTACTTTCCACTATCTTTAGGTGTATGTTAATGACATCATCCATACTGTCAATGATTTTGCGACCATTCTTTTGTTCAGTGCTCATATTGATAAGGAGTTCTCTAATATTTGGGCTTTTTACACTATTTTCTTGGCTCGGAAGTGTCCCTTTCTTCTCCTAGAGTTTTTTAGATTAGGCGAAATATACACGTGATATCCTATGTCGAGCCGACAAGATTGATGTTGCTACAATTTTCACCCTTTTCTAGCCGCAGTCTCAGCTTCGCAACAGTACTAGTGAGCAGTTTGCAAATCCCACTTTCTATCGATCCTTGGTCGGTGCCCTATAGTACCTTACCATCACTTGTCCATACCAGCCTTCATTGTTAATTTTGTTAGTTAGTTTCTTCAAGATCCTCGCGATGATATTTTTTTTGCAGTAACTCGTATTCTTTGCTACATTCATGACACTATTCATTGTAGTCTCTTTCCGCACTGCATGGTCTTCTGAGGTGTTGGGATACTCTATTGCTAATTGAGCGCATGTCTCAAAACTCGTTATTCTACTTACTACTAGGGTAGTAGAGGCGACATGGTTTGGGTTATTAGGTTTGTTGTCTGGGGAGGAGGAGGTTGATAATGATGTGCAGAGCATTTAGAGTGGGTGGAGGAGGTTAGGGAGGGATTTAGAGTGGGGAGGAGGAGAATGCGGCGAAGAGGTTAGGGTGGTGGAGGTGGGGGGATACGGCAAAACCAGTATCTCCGGTAATTAAATACCATTGTTCAGCTCCAACGACCGAATAGCAAAGTTGCGCCTTAAACTTCTGGAGGCAGGAGGAGGCGGAGGGGTTCAGGTGGGGTGGGGAGGGATTTGGAACGAAAGAGAACAAGGGTATAATGGGTATTAAATTTTCAGTTTTCGTTTAAAAGGTATTTTGGTCATTTCAATTTCTGGTCAATGCCTGAATTCCTTGGGTCAATGTTGGAATTAGGGAGTTTCGTTATATAGGCACAATTTGACCGAAGTTAGGGTTAGATTGGCATAACTGATAAGAAGTTAGGGTTAAACCGACACTTTCTCATATTGCATGGTTATATTGACACTTTTAACCAAAAGTTAGGGTTATAAATGTATTTTTCCCTAAATTTAATTTACTTAATCTCATTTTATAGTTAATTAACACAATACTTAAAAATTAATATTCTTATTCATATAATTAAAATTTATATATTTTATGCCCAACCATATGTCATTGAGTCTGTCTCTTGAAATATGATCTTTCCATAAGCTATGGAAAGACCAGGGACTCAAGTGCAATTTTACCACAAAAAGATGAAAAATTTGCGGGTTAAAGAAATTAAAATTCGAATCAAATTTGAGTTATAAACTACTTGGATAAACTAACATGCCTACAATATTTGAGTTTTTGTTAGAATCATTACATATTTACAATAAAACATCTAATTTATATGTTTTACTCTAAATATATAATGTCTATAGTCAAAACTCAAATGTTTTACATGTTGTTACTGCAGAGTATAAACCCATAAATTCATATTATTCTAATTGAACCCCGTCTTTTCATATGTCTAAGAAAATACGACTAATATGTCTATGTTATTAGAGTTTTATCCTTTTTATTACATTAATAAACTAATATGAAGTCATCTATAGTAAAATATTAATTATGACATGTATATAGTTATTTTAAAATAAAAAAAATTTAAACTCAAATTATTAAGATTTTTTTGAACGATTTTTTTTAATTCTTCCTTCAAAAACATGTACATCACCTCATTTACATCAACTACCATCTATCCATCATTCTCAACCATAAACTTTGCACATAACCTTTTTAATTTAGGTTTCAACCAAGCCTATAAACCATACTTTTTCTATAATATTGTTTATTGTATTACTATAAGTTTTACCTTAGAAGCACAATTCATTTCTTTTCCTCCATATCCAGTACACCACTTTAGCAATGGCCATCTTCATAAGTTGAGCCTCACTCCCTTTTCCTCTGCATTTTATCATCATTCACTCCAATTCATCCTCTCACTACCTTGGTTCCCTATCTATCCCAAGCCCTTTCAGAATTTTAACCCAGATTTCTTTTGTACCTGTGCACTCAAAGAACAAATGTTGGACTGTTCGACATTTGCACAAAAATACAGACTTTCTATCAACATCAGCCCCAAACCTCTTTAGCCTATCTTTCGTCGCCAATCTCTTGAAACAACACATACACGATAAGAACTTAGCTCTTGGTCTAGCAAAGTTCTCCTAGAACATCTTCCTCCATGGTATCTTCAGCTGCTCCTTCTTAAGTTCATTATACACTTTCCTGATACTGTATTTCAGCCCTCTACCTTGTTCCTTCCCGCTTTGCATATTTCGAATTCTCTTTCGAATTCTCTTCCAGCTTTAACTATCCACGATGCACTACCTAGAAACTACACATCCATGACCTCCCTACCCTTTATATAATACGCATGAATCCAGAGAATCCATAGCCTGTCAACCTTTGTACACAAATTCCATTTTGTCTTGCTTTCACTCGCAATACTCCATTCAATAAGCGAAGTGACTTCCAGTCCTCTACTATTTTCCCCACTTATTCTCTCCCAATCCACTGGCGCCTTTCTGGACACAATCTCATTCCCACACCATCAAAAAAATATACAAATCGATTCAATATGTTTCAACACCACTTTAGGAAGAGGTAAAGCCTGGAGCTAATGATTCACAACAGAAAATATAACACTTCTAATCAATTGTATCCTACCCGCATAGCTAAGGAGTTTAACACTTCAATGCTTCAATCTCTCAACAATTTTATTAATTAGCGGTTGGCATATAAACACAGTCAATTTTCTACTAGCCAATGGGATACCAAAATACTTGAATATGAGTTCTCCTTCTTCAAAATCCGCCAGTTCTAAGATCTCCATTCTCTGCTCATTTCCAAATCCTCCAAAGTAAACTTTGCACTTACTTTTGCTGACTCGGAGACCAGTCGATTCTTCAAAGCTATGGTAAGCTTCCATCAAAATCCCAAATGAAATACTATCTCCCCTTGAAAACAACAGTTTATCATCCGCAAAGCTTAGATTTTTTATCTGCAGCATCTCACATTTCAGGTGAAAATTAAACCCATGCTTAGCAACAATTCCTTGTAAGCATCGTGTCATATACTCTATAACAAGTACGAACAATAACGGTGAGATAGGATCACCCTGTCTCAAACCTCGTTTTGCCTGTATAGCTCTAGTGGCCTTTCTATTCACATTATATTTAAAGGATACATAGGTTACACAACCCATGACCCACTCCACAAACTTACCCGAAAGACCCACTGCCCTCATAATATCCTCAAGTGCTCCCCAATCCACTGTATCATACGCCTTTTGTATATCCATTTGGATAGTACATCTTGTTCCTCCATTTTTCCAACTATATCCCTTCACAATTCATAGGCTAACAGGACATGATCATGTATACAATGCCCCAGCACAAAAGCCGCTTGGTTTAGCTGTACTATGTCACCAATAACTCTGCTAAGCCTGTTATTTAAAAATTTTGATAGAATTTTATACAAAGTCGAACAACATGAAATAGGTTGAAAATCTTTAACCTTACATGCTGCAGGATGTTTCAGATTAATTGCAACTAATGTACTGTTTGCAGCCCTGGACATTCTATTATTCTCAAAATAACTCTGAATAGCCCTTATAACATCCTCTCTGACTACCCTCCAATTCTTCTTGAATTTTTTTGCATTAAATCCATCCTACCTAGGTGCCTTGATGTCACCTATGCGTTTTAGCACCTCGCAAATTTCTTTCTCTGTGACCTCAGCTCCCAACATTCTTCATACATTACTGTCCAACACTCTTCCACTCCTTATTACTTCAAGATTGACACTTACAGTTCTATGACCCCTTCTTCCAACCAGGCCTTCATAAAAACTGATAACCTCCTCCTCAATTCTCTCTTGATCATAGATAAAACTACCATTATCTTTTTCCGGCTTTTGAATACCCGTCATTATGTTTTTTGCTTTCACCGTCGCATGGAAGTACGAATTGTTATCATCACCCATCCCCAACCAGTCCACTTTCGATTTTTGCTCGGCCAATTTTTCATCAATCATGTTCCATCTCTGCACTTCTTTAATGCATTCTATTACCCTCAAAATACAGTTTTTATCCATATGATTCTATACTAAATTATCCCGAGCCTTGTTGAGTTCAGTTCTCGCATCCTCTAGCTTCTTTTTTACTCCTCTGATCTGCATTATAAAAGGCCTTAAATCCTTTTTAAGTCTCATTAAATTTTTCCAGCTTACCTCAATTGCATCCAATACCTCAAGCCTCTCCATTAAGCAATTAACGACTTAAACTGCATTTTCCCTCTTCTCATCTCCTCAAAGAGTTTAACCCGTAACAGTGCATGATCAGAAATCCCCGGCTCTAGTATTTCCACTACCACTTTCAGAAATTTCATAAACCACTGTGAATACCCCAAGCCACGATCAATCCTGGAATATATGACTCCATCTGCATGCCTATTCGACCAAGTGAAGAAATCCCCTATTGTTTCGCATTCACTTAACCCACCTTTATCATCATTTGCTCAAGTTCATAATACTCACCTGGTGTACTTCGTTTCCTCCTAATATGTCATTTATGCTCAAAATTTTATTAAAATTGCATATCAGGAACCAGGGGCTAGTGGTCTGAACCTTCTCAATGTCTTTGCAAAGTGTTATTCTCGTCTTTTGTTGGTTACATGCATATATAGCATTAAGACAAAATAACAAATCTCCACTTAAACCATGCACTTCACACATGATCATTTGATCTTTCACCACCTTCTTTTTTTACTGTCACTCTATGATAGTTCCATAAGACCCAGATCCTACCATTAGGATGAGCTGTATAGTTATCTTCCACCCTCCACTTATCACCAAAACTTTTTTTGTATTTTTTCTAAATTTTCCTCTGTAACCCTTGTTTCAACAGAGAGCAATAATTAGAGTCATGCCTCAGAGACGGGAGTAAATATCTCTTTGCTTTGCTGTATTATTCAACCCCCTAACATTCTATGAAATAATCATGGAACATAACCATACCTCTATGAAGGATCCTCCCAAATCCTTAGAGATGTATCCATTTCCACCATTCTACCACCAGTAATTGCCACAGATACTCCTTCAGTAGTCCTGCTTCCACTACTTCCACTATTAGATCCCTGCTGCAATTCCCTTTGTTTGGTTTTAGACATGACCACAATTCAAGCATCACCATCCAGTGCTCCTTTTCCAGTTTCTTTCACAACATGAACCACTCCATTAACTGCAGACTCCTCCCTTTTCTCAATTTCTTTCTCAGCCTGTACCACTTCATTAGTTGCAGGTTCTTTCTGTTTTGGTTTCCACATTTGCTCTTTTTAAGCCTTCCTTTAGTTTCTTTACATTCATGTCAACTTGCTGACATCTATCACAGAACAACGGCTTCCCGTCAATTTCAATCACCTGCTTAATTCTTTTTCCCTCTAGATCCTTGATATAACATTCTCAGGTATCTTCTGTGATCCACTTCCACCAAAATCCTCGCATAAGATATCTTGAGCTTATTAGCAGTACACTCATCTGTGAATAAAGGTTTTCCAACCACAGTCCCTACATTCCCCAGGATAATTACCCCCCAGATGCAATGGTAGATTAGGAAATTTCACCCAAACTGGGAGTATCCTCACGATATCATCATTCAAATAGAAATTTGGTTTCTACATTTGTAAGAACGTCGACATACTGTATATAGTGTAAGGACCTCATTTCAATACCTCGTTTCTATCATTCACATATTTAAACCTAAGGATAAAATATCCTTCATCATTGTATAAAATCTCAAGAGCACTTGTGAATTGGGCCTGGTTTAGTGGTAATTCACACTCTCTATAACTGAGAGGTCTAGGGTTCAAAACATACCCCCATCAAGAATTGTGAATATTAGAGAAATTTTTATGGAGATTACTCAGCGTCATGAGACCGTGTCGGTGGTTCCCTCTGTGGTTTTCCAATTTGCAGGTGGTCAATAATGGTGAGATCGTGGTGGTTCCGGTTTTGGTGGCGGCGGTTCGATGGTGGTGCAACACTTGATGTTCTCAGGAGGGCATCTCTAGCTATTCAAATAGATGGAGTTTCATGCTTCACTGAGCTTCAATAGATTCAATAGTGGTGTCTCCTAGTTAGGTCCTAGATTAGGATGTTTATATGTAATTTGGTTGCTTGTATGTAATCTTTCAAAAAAAAATATCAGGAACACTCACAAAGTTCCAGAACTTAACCACAAACCTACGTACCACATTCATAGTAAGGTTACCACCACAGACATACATAATCAGAGAGCTACCCCAATATTCCACTTCATCCTTCACATATTCAAGCTCAATTTTTATCTCTATTTCACCATCAACAATTTTAGGAGCTATTTAATCAATCTTCATTCCATTTGATTAGACTCTGTTACCACTAATTATATCAACCCACACTTTCTTTTTTTTACCAGTGTCTGAATTACCTCCAATTACCTTCTCACAATCATCAATCTGATTAGCATAACTTACCTTATGGATCGCAGTTTCAACTTCAGCTCCCAAGTCATCCTCCTCCCTGATTTCCACCATCTGATTGGTATCGTAGATACAATTCTCCTGTGCCACTTTTGCCCATTCAACAGAAAGCTACACCACTTTCTTGTGCGGCCGGCCTCACCCCCGTGTCATGGTTGCTGCGAATCGCACACTCACTGTGTTTGTTGTTAAGATTTTTAATCGAATATATAATTATTATAAAAAATAGAGAAAAGTGCATTTTAACCCTATGTTTTGGTCGAAAGTGCAGAAATGACCTTGTAAAATTTGAAAGTGAAAAAATAACCCTGGATTTCGTTGACCAAAATGTCAACGGTCAAATTGGCTAAAAATAATTGAAATGACTATATTACCCTTCTATTAAAAATATTTAAAAACAAAAAATTAGCAAAAGACAGTAATGCCCTTTTCTTTTTTAGTTTTTCCATTCTTTCGTTCTCCCCGGCTTTTTTCCCCGTTTAGTCTTCTTCCCATTTCATCTTCTTCGCGATTAGTCTTCTTACCGATTCTTCAATGATTTCCGTTGGTTCTTCCATGGTTGCCGTTGTTTCCTCAGTGGTTTCCTCCGTCCATTTCAGCAGCGCCGTCGATTGAAGTTTGTTTCTAGCAATCGGATCAGGAGCAATCAGAGCTACAGATTGAAAATTGTTTTCGGCTATCGAAGCATATAAATCTGACGAGGCTAGGGTTAAGAGCGCAGTGGGGGTGGGGGAGAGGGAGAGTAGCGATGGGGATGGGTGACTTCGGGCGGGTTAGGGTTTGCTATAACGCCTAAATGGGGTGGCGTTGGGGTGAGATTTTGTAGGGTTAGGGTTTTGTGGTGGTGCCAGTGGGGATTCGTTGGGCTTGGTGGTGGTGGTCGATGGGACGGGGTGGTGGTGGAAGAGCTGGTGAGGAACAATGTTTTAGGTGGCGGATGGTGAGGAACGGCGGTGAGGCGGTGAACGGATGTAGACATGGGTGGACGAGGGTGGATGAGGTGGTGGAGACAGAATGGCCGATGGTAGTGGGGTGGCGGTGGATATGTGGTGAATGATGGTGGTAGGGTGGTGGGGTGGTGAGGTGGTGGCCGGTGGTGATAAAGATGGGTGGTGGAGGAGACGGGATGGGTCTGGGCGGAGGCACAGTGGAAGTGGTGATTGGCAGTGGCATGATGGGTCTGGGCGGAAGAGATTGGTGACGGGTCTGGGCTGGGTGGTGGCGCGGTGGTGGAACTAGTGATAAAGAAGAAGGAGCTGGTGATGAAGAAGGAAAAATTAGGGGTGTTCTTATCATTATTTTTTGTTTTAAGAGTAGGATATTTTTGTCCTTTCATTAATGGTCAATGCTTGATTCTGTTCGGTCAATGCCGGAACAGTGTAATTTGGGTATAATTGCACTATTTTACAAATATTTAGGGTTAGTTTTGCACTTTCACATTTTACAATGTCATTCCTGCACTTTCTCAATCTTATAGGGTCATTTTTGCACTTTCCCCCAAAAATAATTTTTATTTATATCAATAAACTAGAAAAAAGATAAATGTAAAATTAACAACTACTTAAACTAATGAAAGTAAATAAGAAATAATCAAAAATTCAAATGTTGAAATAAAATACTAATATCCTACATTTGGTGAAATGAATAATAAAACAACAAATATAGTGTTTTACTGTTCATACCCACCAAATAAAGTGTAATTCATATAAACGTTGGCGATGCCACAAAATATAGTGTTGCACTATAATATTACCTTACTCACAACCCACACCAAATTTAATGTACCGTTGGAGATGTCCTTGGATCCAATTTTTACATTCACAATTATTCGTCCTATCCTATCACAGAATATTTTGTCAGATGAATGCCCGGTGATGATGTATCACAAATTTCTTATTTATTAACCATTTATAAAAATATACTTTTATAACATAACTATAATCGGATGCTTTCTATGAAATCTGAATACTTCTAAGACCATGTTCAGTGGTAGAAACCGATACCGGTTTCTTACCAATTGAATATATTATTTTTCTCATTATCTCTCTTCCAACTAACTCTAAGAAACCACTTAAGAAACCACTCATTTTCCTCTCCACGGTGGTAAGAAATCACTTTGTACTATTCATGGACCCCACTTGATTCTCTCTATCCTATTCATTAATTTTATCATTAACATTTAATTTAAATAAATTTATCCACCCAAAATAAGTTGAATGTGAAATTAAATATTACAATATAATTATA